>JAQMYK010000001.1:34975291-34993222 GCA_030014345.1 Clarias buthupogon
ACACATATATATACACACTGTATATGGGACGCGTCACATCTGTCAGTTTGACGTTTCACTAAACCAGAACGAAACCTGCGAACTCCGCCAGAAGCAATAATTCACTTCTGTACAAGTCAGGAGATATAACAGAGCTTTCTTCTGTCCCTCCTTTATATCCGACTCCCTGAAGTCAGTGTCACTGCCAGCATTACAATTCTGTTTACAGACAGGATTTCATTCACATAAAAGCGAAAAAGTAATCATGCATAGAGCGGCAGCGGCGGCAGGACAAAACCGGCCCAGATCTTCAGCTGAGCGTGCGGTGATTAGTGCTAGCCGGGAGGGCGAGTTGGATAAGCTCTTCTCCCACCGAGACGGCAGATAACAGATATTTGCAGATAACAGGCGGGTGATGACTGTGCGCTTCGTCGTAATCTTTTGATTATCCGCTAATCACGGGCTTCAAAATGCTCTCCGCAGCGACGTACGGCTCTCTCGGTGCAGATTCCGGTAATGTAGATTCGGACAAAGTGCTTTTCTTTCTAGCTACAGACGCAATATAAAGTGTTCTTGTTGAGCACAAAGCAGGAATTACACTTTCAGCTGTAACAAAGGGACCCGCGACGCTTCCTTTAGCACCGAGATACTGGCATGGAACGGAGTGAGAGTGTTCGCAGAAATAAACCGATTCAAACGGGAAAAACGTTCATTTTTAAATAGTATTCCAGAAAAAAAATAAAGAGATTCTTTCTTTCTTACTAAAATAATAGTTTTGATGGAGAAATGTTTTCACACAAATTTAAAGACTGATTCAGACTACACAAGTACACAATAAATAAGAAGAATATTCATAAAAATGACAAGTGATACCGTTATTGTCTTGGCCTTGCACATCTGTCTATTAAAAAAAAAAAAATCATTTTATTGTTTCTTGCAGCATGTATTTGTAATGTGCTAATTAGGCCCAACCTTCCTTCTGTGGCACCGAGATCACAGAATTAACTCGCAAACAAGACGCAAGCTTTTTTTTTACACAACACCTTGTCACGTGACTGTTGCATTAGCACACTTGCTAACATTCATTAGCATCTGCCAAAGAATGACGCGTACACAGGATCAGCCTCGTCTGTGTTCAATTATTTCAATGTTTATATACAACTCGCTGTATTTGCTATAGTGACTTTATTTTCTTTTTTCCCCCTCTTCATTTAGTATACATTCTTACACATCGTGTACATTTTTAATATTTGCCCAAGATGTGCATGAGTGAAAAACAAAAACAAACAAACAACAACAACAAAAAACATTGGATTGTTGCTCTACATTTTATGTAAACTCCATTCTGCTACTCAGCAGACCATCAGTCGAATTAGTTGAGGAGTCCTCTTGCATTTCAGTTTGTTTTAAATGAATATTATGTTTGAGAAAATGCCTTTCTGCAGAAGATATTCTCCCACCTGAAAAATATGCCTTAACCCTATCTGCTCCAGGGGGCGCTGTATCCTGCCTGACCCTGCGCTCTGACCCCAGCTTTGGTATATGCGAAGAAAAGAAGGTTCATGTAATGTAAAAGTAGTGTAATTTCAAATCATAATCGGTGATTATGTAGAATACAACTGTGTATATTTGGCGCCCCCTATTTGCAGTACCACATAATTTTTTTTTTTTTTTAAGTTTATTGCCGTACAAAACCCTGTGACCGAACCGTTACTACAGAAACTATAAAAATGCGAAATTCACTGAAATAATCCTGGGATTTCTCTCAAAATCAGACTCATCAGAACGGGGACCTGAACAGCGCTGTGGCGTACACAAACATACAACGCATAAATACTGCATAAATACTGCATTAATGCTGCTAAAACTAAAAACCTCCACAGAACGAACTGAGCTAATAAGAAATCACACAACAGAACTTAGTGTCCCCTGTGGGGAATCTGGTGATCATTACGTCTTTAAGTCTGGCCCGAGAGGAAAACCAGCACGAGGTCTTTAATCCCTTTAAACAAGGTTGCTTCGGTTGTGCTGCGAGATGTGAAAGAGACATAACGTGACTACAGGAAAAAAAAAAAAAAGAATGCAGGGTGAGACAACGTCACTGAGAGCGAGCTACAAGATGAGACAGACGGAGAAGCAGAGTGGGAGAAAATAATGGATGGGAGAGAGATAATGGGCGCCCGGGTATACATTACACAGTAATTAATAAGAGTCTAGCATAAAGTGCAGGAAGAAACGAGAGCTGCTTTAAGGCAGCAAACTTTTAGTCTCATAGTTGTGATCAGCTTCTTCACTTCACAGAACAAGAAGGATGTACTGTTGTTGTAATGTACTATTACTACCACCTGGGCGTAATATTACACAGCAACTTGTCCCTTGGAAATCATATTATCAGTATTACAAAAACAGCCTTTTTCCACCTTAGAAATATTGCCAGAACATTTTATCCGTATCTGATGCAGAAAAGCTTGTAATGCATGACTAGGTGGTTGTCCTGCATCCTCAATAAACAAACTACAGTTAGTCCAAAATGCAGGAACCAGAGTTCTCACCAGATCAAGAAAACATGATCATATAACCCCAATATCATCATCATCCCTGCACTAGCATTACTTCTGTACAAGGCGCTAAACGGTTTAGCTCCTACGTATCTAGCCGTTCTTCTGACACATTACAATCCATCACGCCCCTTAAGATCACAAAACGAGATACTACTGTACTGTACGTTGTGGCCAAAACTTACCAAGGAGTCGGAACGAGATACCATGTTGTGGCTTCGACTTACTAAAGGTGTGAGAATGAGATACTTTGTTGTGATCACAACTTATTAATTCATGGGAACGAGATACTATGTTGTGGCCATGACTTAAGAATGTGTGGTAATGAGATCACTTGTGTCCCAGATCTGACATGATGATTTTGTTTTGAAGTTATGCTGTGTGTCGGTGAGTAAATAAAGGAATATTTGCCCCCAGTGTCACCAGAGGGGCTCCATACAAAACTAGTTTTGTGTGTGAAATCTTATCAACTATGTATCGACTAATTCTCAAGTATAATAACAGTTAAAAGCGGTATTATTAAGTCTCAAATTTCAAGAAACCTTCGTTTATTTGGTAAAAAATAATGAGCTGTATTTACTCTTTTGGTGGAAAAGGGATTAAGCTAATTTAATACCTGCCCTTCAGTTGTCTTAATTTATGTTCCCGATATTTTGTGTCATTTATAAAGGAATGTTAGTGGTTAATGCAAACATAAGGTGTTTTTACAGTCTTGTATTTGACACTGTATATGATACAGATTTCACACCTCAAAAAGCCTCATAAACCCGGAGCTTATTTCTGCGATTTCCGAGCTGTTCCGTGAGTAAGTAGTTTAAATTAGCGTATTTATTTCCTTCTAATTATTTTTAAACTTAACATTTACCTGATGTATGATTTCAGCCACCGGTAATTGGTCTGCGTAAGACAGCGCCTCGCTCGTCTCGTTCGGTTCACCAGAAGTCCTGAAGCAAAAAAATAAATAAATAAATAAATTTTAAAAAGCCATTAGTCTCTGTGCAGCAGACACACAAATACTTTATTTATTTATTTTTAAACACACGACTGGCTCTCTGATTGGCCAAATAAATGCAATTAAATGTTGCTTTGTTGATCAGACAACATTTATTTGACCTCAAATCAGAGGAGTAATGGTTTGTAAACCGCATGAGTTAAAAGGAGACCTGTTGCGTCTGGCGACAGTTTATTTTGGAAACAAATCTCCAGCTTCGAGACATGATCAATAAATCTTTGAGGGATGTGAGACACAACAATCCCTTAAAATCTTCTTTTATTTTAATTCTCTTTGTAGAAGACGGAACAAAGCAATTTTCAAACGATCGGTTCTTTGATCCGAGGGCAAATGAAGGCAGTTTAGTGTAAATTAGGCAGATGTACAAGTGATATACACTAAGTCAGTCTCGATGTGTGCTGTAGACATCTATGTAGAAACCATAACGCTTGGCATGTCACCCACTGCTGCTTTCCCTCCCTCGTTATTTCCATGGATCTGTAGTAATATCTTGGCCCTTGATCCGTGCTGGCTAAGCTCTTCGAGGATGCGGGTCGATCGAAGGCGCTCAGAGAGCAGAAAGCCGGCCAAACCGCAGCTCCTTACACAAAAGGCTCCTGAAATTTAATTAGGGACAAGGCTATCGATACACTTCCACCTGCTGACTGGAGCGAGGGATATGATTTGATGCAGGACCCAACGGAGCGAAACAAAGACCGAAAGGGAAAAAAGAGACACAGGAATAACGAGGAAGAGCGGATCGATATGAAGGACTGTCATACGAACGTAGAATAACTGTCTAGATCGTGTGTTCGCCTTGAAGATCAGTCGTGTGTGAATCAGTAAGATTTAATCTGAAATTAAATCTGCATTAAGAACGTGAATTTAATATGAATGAAGCTAATGATAATAACAATAATAATAATAATAAATTTTAGAAGCTTTTTAAAACTGTCCAAGTAACTAGGCAGGAACACACAATAATATCTGATCCCTTTTGTAAAAATTATCTTGCAACACGTGAATGTAAATAGATTATTCGAATAAATATGAATGATTTAAAAAAATTAAAAATAGTGATTGATGGTTACAGTTTCTTGTGTAAGAGAACTATATGCACATTCTGACCGCGACACCTCGCACCTCCCTGTGAACGCTGATTTACTTTGCATGACGTTTAATTAACTCGGCGCTCAACCGTTGACGCGACTTGGCCGTCCTGAATTACCATTCGTAAAAACTGTGGACAGGAAGCATAACGGAGATAAGGGGAGTCTATTAAAGTGGAGCAATCCTCTTAATGGAGGCGAAAACAAGTCTGTGAGGTAGCGGAGGAGAGGAATGTGGGATCTTTATCTCCGCTGAGACAAAGGAAGAAAGTGGGTTCGGTGCCGGGCTGAAAGCGGCACGATAACCTAAAAATGCTAACGGCTCACAGCTTCCACGGCACTGGCTGTGAGCCACACGCAGGAAGATCCCGAGACGAGATCTGAATTGCATTTTAATAATTTTCCGTGTTTGTTGTTTCCAGGTCTGGGAGTTGCATAAACAGGCCAATATTTTGTTGTTTGTTTTTGTCTGGAACAGAACCTGGCAGACATGGGCTCGACTCGATGCATTTTAAATTCTGTTACAAATTCCAGTCACCTATTTGTTTATTTTTTTATTTATTAATTTGACAAATTTTAAGTATACACTGAATATACTTTAAACCTTGTTTTGCTCCACTGTGTTATTACACCTTGAGGTCAAACATGGAAAGTGCTACGAGCGTTAATAAAAACAGACTTTGGGGCAGGAAACATGCTGCCCCATGCTCACTCTGAACTCGTACGGTGGAAGACCTATGTTGGGCCTGAGCGTTCAAGACCGGGTTGCCAGATTGGGCAGGTTACTAAGATTATTATTTATAGCAGATTTATAGAACACTAGTGTAAGTACCTGTCGTTCACAGGAAAAGAGTTTATAGAAAATAATTTAAAGCTAAAAATAAGATGATCAGCTTCAACGTAATCAGTGATATTCCATATATCTATTGGTGCAGGTGTTTGTTTACATTGATCAAGTAGTTTATTTTACAGTACTTTACTTTTTTGTTTGTTTGTTTTTGGAGTAAGCCATGCTGTGTCGCGCTTTGGTTTCTTGAGGATTTTGACGGCTTGTACAGTAGGTGCATTACATGGTCGTTTCTGTCTTTCCAACATATTCTATGGGAAACTATCGTGGTGATTGGGTCTGTTGAGTGACACATATAGCCACGACCACCTCAAGGGAAAAAGCACTAAATTAAGGGTGAAAAAAAAAAGGACACACACACACACAATGGGCAATTTGCAAACGTCAGTTAGCATAATATGCATCTCTTTGGAATGTAGGAGGAAACCGGAGAACCCTGAGGAAACCCACCAAGCATGGGAAAGCAAGATACAGCGTAGTATTGACACTGGGGGAGGAAAAGGGGAAAGTATGGTGTCGATAATGCAAGGATATCGGGAATGTGTGATCGCACCACGGTGTGTATTTACTGTGGTTAAATAAAGGTATGTCTAAAACTGTACTCTGGATGACCCTGTGATGTCGATTCATGGGGTTCTTGCAAGAAAAACCACTAGATAATAGCCTTTACCACAAGTAAATTAATTTTGTTGAGGCTGGGTCGATAGTCTCGTTCTGCTCCACCAAAATCCTAAAGAACCTTCGCAAGTTTCCTGCTCCTGTACCTCATGCAATTACTTTCTCAAATGCAACAAGTCATCGGAGGCCTTTTTACTGTATTACATTTCTATTTTCAGACAACGCATCATAATCAAACATTATCTACAATACGTGACACACGTGACCCAGAACCTAATCCTCGTTTCTGAATAACACGACGTCCTCAGGCTGGCAAAAATCTTGATCCAAGTTCTTTCAGAAATCGCACTCGTGCCCCAATCGAAGACGCTTTACAACCGATTAGCGATTGAAATGAGGATCGGCTTGTCTTGTTCAGCGTGCGCCCTGGGCGCTCGCGCCTCCCTCCGCTCCTTCTCCATTACCGCCCCGCTGATTAGCTCGAATGTGGCGTGATTTCCCCTCCGAAGCCTCAAATTAAAATGGTGATAATGAAGCGCCTCTCCCATTAATTGGAAAAGCTGTCGCTTGGAGCTGCTTGTGCTAATGGAGGTGGCTGTTAGTGCGTTTCCAGCACTAATTTTCCCCCCTTTCTCTCTCGAGGAGGGAGCGGAGTCTCGCTCGCCCGCTTGATGAATATTTGTGTTTTTTTTGTTTTTTTATCATCGTATTTTTTTGTGGGAAATTGCTACCTCCAACTTCTCCACATCAAAAACAACGAAACACTGTGGAGAGGTTTCCTCCCCCCCCCTCATCACCCCCTTAAACCTTCATGCCACATGTTTCCCCTATAAAGTGCTAAATTGCTAGTTGGTTTCCAACTTGTACCTACCATAGCTTGTCCTTAGCTAGCTGGCTCTTTCCCAGTTCACACATTTAAACCTGGATACTGTATAAATAAAAATTGCAGTGACATTTGAATGCAGTGAACTTCCTACTGTGTTCAGTATCTGCAATCAGCTGCTGGCATCCCTCACAAGAAAAAGTATAAGCAGTCTATGCTAATTTATGATTTCTCATAAATTAATTAACTAATGCTATAAGAAGTAAGATTGATGCTTTTTTTTCTAATAAGTTTCTCTCTTATTATTAAAAAGGAGTTGGACACTCAATCAAAATAATAATAATAATAATAATAATAATAATTTAAAAAAAAAGGAAAAGCAAAGTCTCTAATTAAGGCCCAACACTATGACATCAGCCTCATGTCGTCATAATGACTGAGGGCCCTCTTGTTCTTCTAAGGATTTTTTCCAACATGTGGGGCTTTTGTGGGGTTTTAACATGGACAAAAAGTCATGAAAATCAGCAGACAGGTTGGAATCTGCTGTCATTAGGATGCCTGAGAGTCTGGGCGTCACATGAGATTTTGCTGCATAGCTTCTACACACATGCAAAACTCGGTTCACATTTAGAGCTCACTGAGCTGAACAACTTTCACATTGCATGTCACGGGCTCAACTCAACAGGAGGACGGTTATTTTGGGTCATTGCTAAACACACATTTTGATATACTCCTCCAAGGGGATTTATACGATCTGCAACAAACCGATGATGCGATCTAAAGACACTGAGGATGAAAAATTGCGAAGGGATCTGTGATATCTCAAACGGGTCAGCCATGACGACGCCCTAAAGTTATGCTGAAAAGTGGTTAATAACCTTCTTTGTGACAGTATATTAAGTGACGTCACACTGAGTGACATCATAGTGTAATGCTTTTTTTTCAGCACCCGGGGCTTGTTGGAGATCTAAACATAAAATTCCCCCTATTCTTAAATCATGTCTTTAGGCCCAAGCATTATACTAAAGATTTTTCTTAGTATTTCCTAAGGATCCTTTTTATTTTTTTTTGGGATGGGGTCTTAACATGCTCAAAAACCCGCAGACAGGTTGGAATGTGCTGTCATTAGGATGCCTGCGAGTCGCGTGGCCCACATGAGATTCTGCCGGATAGCTCATACACACTTTCACTTATGCACACGAAACTCGGTACACATTTAGAGCTCATTGAGTTGAACAACTTTCGCGATGGATTTTGACATTGAGGATGTAAAACTGTAGAGGGATTTTTGATATCTCAAACTGGTCAGCTGTGATAATATCTTAAACTTATACTGAATAATGATTAATAACTTTCTGTGTGGCCTTATATCGAGTAACATCATAGTGTGATGCTTTTCTTCCTGCATGTGCAGCGTATGTGTACACACGTACACATCACAAATGTTAACACTCTCACACAGACACACACACACACACACACGCATATCACACACATCTCTCTCTCTCACACACACGCATGCATAAACACACTCATACATCACAAATGTTAACACTCGTACACCTACACACACACACACACACACACACACACCAGCTTTTTGGAGGTCTTAAAATAAAATTCCCCCTATTCTACACACACACACACAGTTGGCATGACAAATATTTGGGCCCCAAGCTGACCTCAGCCCTATATAGTGTGTGACACGTGTGAAGTTGTGCGGTTCACCCGGGTGGCGATGGCTTTTTGTAGGTCTTAACACACGGGTTGTGCCTGGGTAGCGATGGCGCAGGGTGCTTGGGCCCGTCATCGTTGCTTGCCATTATATTTCATTTTGGTTTTCCTCATGGTGATGAGATTTACAAATTATATTAATATTAAATTAATGTTTTAATATTTAAAAATGTTTTTGACATGCCAATGACTTTAACTAATTTTGTTAAATGACTTTCAGGTTTTAATGGGCCCTTATTTTTAGTATTTTTTTATTAAAAGTTAACAGGTTTTCTGTTATTTCAAGGTTTCAAGTTATTCCTTATAACAAGTTAACACAGCTCCCCCTATGTGTGGGTGTGTGTTAATGTGGCAAATGAACTACACAAATATAGATAATGAGAATGCATTTTATATACCTTTAACTCTGTTTATTTCACTCCTCCTCCAAAATGTGCTGTTTCAGTGTCTATGTAAATGAGCTACTGCAGAGCAGAGCAACAAGCTGAGGGGAGGGGCTATCCTTATATGAGGTCACAAATCTAATTGGCTTAACCTGAACCTGAACGATACAAAGATGAAAAACAAGAGTAAAAGCATTTCCTCACTCTCTACAGAACGTATCCTGTACAGGGGAGCGGGAAGCCTGGAGCCTACCTAGGGGACTCTGGGGACTAGGTGGGGTACACGCTGGACGGGGTGCCAATCCATCACAGGGTACAAACACACACACACACACACACACATTCGGATGTAATTGTACCTCACGATCTGGTGGCAGTTAATTAATCATGTCCTCCTTACGTGCTCATTATTATATCAGCTAATAGCAGATTTGAAATCTTTTCAGTCTGGGATTTGAAAGCTTCACTGAATGAGAGAATGTGATGAAGACAGGAGGAGAAAATGTCCAGTGCACTACTGCCATCTTGTGGTGCCCTTGATAAACTACACCTGAATGACAGTGACACGTGCTACAAGACACAATCATTAATGATGATATACATCATTACTCGTGATCAGTAAAGGAAACTTATTCTGTTTCTAAGTACAATTAATAGAGTATGTTTATATAACCAAACTGCTGTTTAATCTTTGCTCTATAAATTATTTGTGGCAATTTTTTCCCCCCATGGAGAAAACTGAAATTCATTGATTCAAGGATTAACAAATCATTTGACATTTTCTGCAAGGACATGTTTAACGAAAGATTGACAGACAGAGGTGAAGCTGGACCTTTTCTCAACATCTGTTCCAACAAGTTCAATAAAGACACAAGAAAATATAACTGTTTGTGTGTCATCAGCTTAAACACACTGTGTTTGTGACTTCGATAAGGATCAGATCACATGTTAAACCAGTTAATTCCAAGGGGTTTACATACTTTTTCACACAGGTGTTCCTTATAATCTGACCAGCACTGATGAACTCATTCAGGACTACACTGAACAATACAGTCCTCAATCAGTTCATCACACAGCGGGAGTGGACACGGCTATAAAGGCAGTAATGGACTCTGTAAGCAGGAGGAGATGCTACGTCCTGATTGGTCCTGGTCCGCGGTCGCCATGACGACAGATGTGCAACAGGGTATTAAAATGTCATCTGTAGAGCCGATATCACAAATTGGGCTTTAATTTGATTCCCGGGGACAACGCTGATGGCTAAAACACACGCCATTGTGTGTGAATGACTTGTTTGAGGGAGGTGTGTGTGTATGCGTGCGTGTGTGTGTGTGTGTGTGTGTGTGTGTGTGCGTGTGTGTGTGCGTGCACATGTGTTTCCATGTAAACTGAGTGTGTTGCGAGATCAGAGAACCATTATCTGAACTCAATTTCAATGATTTGAAAAAACGCTTCGGGTTTGTGGGGCTATAAGTTTTGGCGCCCCCACCTTATCAGATTTTATTAGATTTTTGCTTTTAGATTTTAGCACTGTTTTGATCAACCACTCTGTGTTTATCTTAGTCTTTCCCGTACACTCGCACTCTCTCTGTCTCTCTCTCTCTCTCTCTCTCTCTCAGTCTCTCTAATTCTGTCCTCCCTTTCTACATTGTGGTGAATCTCTCTCTCTCTCTCTCTCTCCCCCCATTGTTGTGCATCTCTTTGTCTCGCTTTCTCTCTCCTCATCTCTTTCTTTCTCTCACTATCTCTCCCCCCTTTGTCTCACTCCCTCTCTTTCTTTCTCTTCCTGTCTCTCTCTGTCTCGCTTTCTCCATCTCTTTTTATCTCTCACTGTCTCGCCCCCCTTTGTCTCACTCCCTCTTTCTTTGTGTCTCACTCATTGTCTCACTCCCTCTCTTTGTGTCTCGCGGTCTCTCTCTTTGTCTGACGTACAGTAAGCGTGTTACTAAAGTAAAACGCGCTCACGTGTCTGCGGGTGCCGTCTCGATCAGTGCGCTCAGGTTCAGCACCTCCCGCGTCAGCTCCACCTTGCGCACGCTGCCGAAGAAATCAGTGATCAGGACGCTGCCGGGGTCTCGCAGGAACAGGTCGGTACGGTGGCCCGGTGTGGACACACACTGGCTTTGGGGACACACCTTAAACTGGGATACACAAGTGGAACTTTTATCAGCACCGTCACAACCCGACCATGTGTTTGTGTGTTACATGTTAAACTAATAAAAGTAGCCAGTCAACCAAAACACACACTGGTTAATATTCTTCATTATTCTGTATTATACTGACATTTTTTTAAATATTAAGACCTTTGAAGTATTTGTAACAAGGTTTTTTTTCATGTCACATCAATATTCTACCAAATTATCACTACTATTATTACTACTAATAACTTGTTCTACACTGTTTATATTGCCGTGACTCGTTATTTGCTAAAGAGGGACACACGGCTTGTGGCCCAGAGAATAAGATCAAAGTGGTGCTGTTTTGGCTTCGCTGCATATGTATTCCAATCACTCGTCTATCTCAGTCTCTGATCCCGATCCTGCCTCAGGTCCTGTCAGGACCAAATCCTTTACCATCACATCGATCTGGCTCGATCCGAGCAGAAAAACCAAAAGGCAGATCAAAGCGGATTCGCCACGTCGCCCCGAGTGGGACGGGAGGCTGCTAATCTGCCGAGGCGGAGAGCGGGAAAAGGTCTGCCTCCTGCGCGTTTCAAAGCCCCTGACCTACACGTGGATTAGGCAGTCTGTTTAAAGTGGCCACGCTTTTCATCTGGCACTTTTTCATCTTCTCACCGCGGACGCCAGGAGAGCTGAAAAACTGCAAAAACTTTTGGCACCCTAAATGTCTGGCTTGGTTAACTAAAACAAAGATGTAATAAAGAGATACTTAAATTACCTTGATTATGAATGATGATAATAATTAATGTGGGACAAATCTACCGAGTTACATACTGTGATTCCTGTTTTGTGTGGCAATTCATTTATTGCTATTCTGACTTAAAAAATAATTTTTTTAAAATAGATTTTAATTCATATATGTTTGCGTATGTTTGTAGCTAATCACGCAGCACAGCATCGTGTACAGTAGAAGCAAATAATTTGATAAGTTTGTCTAAGATATTAAGAAAATCAGGAAATATATACAGAATATATCTGTCTATTTCTATATATAAATATAGAATCGCAATACAAATGGAATTACCACCACCTAGGTATAGTGATGATGTCGTATCGGGGGTCCCGGGTGAGTCCCGTCCCTAATAATGACCCCTTACACAGATTTCCATAGGTCAATAGAAGCTATGTCAAATTCAACTAATTTAAATGCACCTATGTATTTTTTCAGACTTAATTATAAATTATCCAGATTTTTAGGAGACACCTTCATGTTATATTAGCGCAACTCAAATTCAAACTACAAAATTAAGCTAATTAGCACTTAAGGTGACTTGAAATGAGGGAGTTTGTTATTGTAAATGTGCATAAAACCTTACAACTGACCTACATTTCTCTAATCCTAATTCATCATCATCTTAATTACAAGTTAATTTAATTTCAGATTTATTAATTACCAGTTACCATGTTAAATAATTACGGAGGAAATTTTTTTTTTTGACTTTAATTACAAAACTTTCAGGAACGCAGGTGCAAATATTTTTAAGCAACTTAATCACACTTCATCTAGTTTCTTAGTTTATCTGAGGGTTGCCTAAAATACCATACTTTTTGAAAGGACTTATTTTATTGTAGCTTTTTAAGTCAGAGAGCTTGTGAATGACCTTAATTATAATTTTTGAGGTTACCCTAATAAATCATTAATTACATTTCATTTTAAAACACTTTAATTACATTTTATTCTTGTTTCGCTTTAAATGATAATGTCTTGAATCTAGTCAAATGGTATCTAAACTTTCTTAATATACGATTACAACAAACCAAATGCAAGAGCATCAGACTTTTTAGACAAACTTTTCAAACGTTTTAGAGTACATTTCTTGTTGTTTTTATTTGGTAGTTAATTTAGCTTCTTTCAAGAAATAAATGTTTAAAACAAAATTTTCCACTAGAACAAGAAATTTACACTTAACATTTTAAAAGAGTTGCTCTAGAAATAAGGAAAATAATCTTGTGTTTGGTTTGTTGTAATAAAATATTAATAAATTTGACTACATTCCAGATTTTTTCACTTGCTAAGATATCACTTTTTGTAGTGTACTCGGATTAACTTCTGTAAAGTTCACTGAAATACCTTTATTTCAAACTTCCTTAATTACAAGTTACTTAATTTTAAAATAACCTGAATTCCTACTGACCCTAATTTCTCTTTAACCTCTTTAAATTCACTCTTGATTTTCATGCAGCTTAAGTACGAGTTTCAACTACAACTGCCCATACCACACCCCGCACACACACGCACCCCACACACACGACCCCCACGCGTACTCACCAGATCATTCATATTAGCCTGACTGGCAGGATGGATGTCTTCTAGGAACTCGAGCAGGTAGAAGGTGTATCTGTCCATCAGATGGACGCCGATGGCGAGGTCAGGCTGGTGCTGCACATCAGAGGGAAAAACAAACCACAGAAAAAGTTCAATAAACTTATATTACAATATTTTTCAACATGTAAAGGTTTTTATACACAGAGTAGGTCTCCTTTAGACTAATTCTAAAAAAAATGAAAATAAGGAGATTAATTAAACTGTACAGAGCCTCTCAAAAGTATTCGCCCCCTTCCTTGAACTTTTTCCATACTTTATTGTTCAAAATATCTCAATAAGCGTCACAGAGACAGCGGGTCTTTAAGGTCCAAACAAGTCTCAAGTAAAACAAGTAAAACACATATGACAATCATTAAACACATAAAAAAGGTCAGGTGCAGAAGTTTTTACCCCTCCATTCTTATTACACATGTAAATAATCTAATTACAAAAACAAACAAACAAAAAATAATAATAATTTGCATCGCCCAAGAAAACGCTAAAAATAAAACAGCGCAGGGTCTAGTTTATGTGGTTAAAATTTATTGAAAAATTGAACAAATTGATGTGGTAAAGACAGGAAAGCGGCTAGCGCTTACTGAAAGCGAGTCCTCTCCGACTTGGCTGCTGGCCAGAGCCATGATATTGGGCGAGTAGAACCTCTCGTACATGGACGCCCCCTGGCAGGTGTCAATTATAAACAGCAGCTCGTTATACCTGCGTAGAAGAAAAACAAAAAAACACACACACACACACACACACACACACACACACACACACACACACAAGGTCATTAGTCATGTCATTTGCTTGTTCGAAAGGATTGACTTCCATTACCAAAAACAGAAAAAAATAAATGAATAAATAACGAACCCCCATTAGAAAGTAAAGGTAGGTGGCCGATACACTGGTCCACTGCTAAAGGCGCCATCGGCTTTCCACTTATTACATCAGCAGCCACTCTAATCCGCGGACATAACGGCAGGTTGGAACATTTTAGAGCGCATCGCACTGACCTCTGGGTTTATTCCACATTGTCGACCTCCAAAACACAGCTGTGACACTAAAGCCATTAATAGATTATCTCGATCTGACACAAGAGTGCGTTTCTAACTGCGCTTAATACACTCGGCTCGTTGCTGACTTCAACTTCGGACGTGCGTCGAGAACTGGGAACAGTTATAAACGATACACACGCTGCAATTCTCCTGGAATGCTCTTGGTGTTTTCTTGGTGTTTTCTTAAACAATCATGGAATATAAACTACCAGAGATCCAGCTTTCATTGGACTATACTGTAAGTTCATTTGGATAGATAAAGGGATAAAGGATAAATAACTAAATCTAATTTGAATGCTTTTGGTTTAGTTTAGTTTCATATTAGGACTAAAGAATAAACCAAAAAGCAAACAAACAAACAAACAAACAAACAAACAAACAAACAAACAAACAAACCCATCTGAGGCTTGTGTAGAGAGACAACTCCTTCATAAATCTCCTTCATAAATCTTTTATCTATTATTTATTATAAATTACTGGAAGCTTTATACGATAAATTAGAGAGACAGTCAGCCAAGAAAAAAATATATACACACTTTAGGAAAAGAAAAATAGTATAAAGTATGTTATATTAATATTAATAATATGAACATATTATTATTGCATATGTTGATATATAACGTATAGCAATAAATTTAGTATTAAAATATTTATACACGTTTTTTGTCTCCTCCTGAAGTGTGTATACAATTCTTTTGGCTGACTTATTTGTATATACTGTATGCAAATAATTAATATTTTGTGCGTCACATCCAGCATTCACTTTCTCTTTTTATTTGTCGGGCTAAATTCCCACAGCATTTAAAATTCCCACAGCACTACAGATCTGTACCTTATCTCAGTTTGTTAAAAAATTTAATTACAGAACACATTTGTTTCACTTGCTCGAGTTGGATCAATTTAGGAGTCAGGTGTCTTTCTGCCTGCAATCTCTGCTGTTTAAATATTAAAGATTTTGATTTTCGAGATTAAAATAAACACTTACAGGTGTGCCGGTTAGGAAAAAAACAACAACACCATCAACACATCAGGGTGCGAATGGGTTTTTACCGTCGCTTCTGCCACATCTGCTCGAACGCGTCCGCCAGCTCCACGTTGCTGATCTCCTCCGAGTCCTGGAACTTTAGGAAGCCGTTCCCGCCGTGACCTGTCACAAACCACAAGCACCACGTCACCTTACAGAGGCCTACGGCGGCTATTTTTTGTTTATCGGGTGCAGGGTGATTTTTTTTCTCATGACGTTTACCTGTGAGGTAGATGAGGATGTTGCTGCGGTCGTCGCTCAGTAAGCGCTTGGAGCGAGGCGTGCTCGCCGGGAGTCGTCCGGTCAGCACGCGCAGGAAATTCTCCACCGTCACCTTAACAAGCAAAAAACGTAAAGAAAGAAAGAAAGAAATGACAGGTAAACAGATAGCAGGTATCGTTACACACAACACACACGCTGCTTAACTTTTATACTTATTAAAAAAACGGGAATAAAACGTCCTAATGTAGTATATATTTATACTTATATAGTTAATTGTTGTCCTAAAACATTAATAGTTTTAAAGGAGCATTAATATAACAGCAGTAATAATAAAAAAAACAAAAACAAATTTTTAGTCCTTTATAGCTACATTAATGTTCAACATCCACGAAAGAACATTTGTCACATTTGTTTTAGCAACTTCAAGTTAATTATGCAAAAACAAAAACAGCTTGTCACCACGGACACATGCGGTGTTTCAGAAATATGGAAAAACTGCTAAACTTTGAAAAAAAAAATTCTTTCCAAATTAACAATTGTCCGAGCTGTTATCATACGATAATGTACAGGAACTCCTGACCAATCAGATAAAGGGAAAATTCAAAAGCTAACAGCAAGCAGGCTCCGCCCACCTCGTATCCACGGTAATCGACCTCGACGTCGTCCCCGTACACGTTCAGCTCCATGTTCTTGTGGCTGAACACGGTGGCAGGTTTGGGGTTCCTGTGGTTACAGGCCATGTCGTCGGCTAACATCAGAACGATGTGACTGGGGGAGGAACAAGTGACAAGTGACAAACTTACAGACTTAGAGTTTTATATATATATTTATACATTAATGAACACTGCAACGGATCTAATCTGTAGAACGGCGTCAGTGGGAGCTCTCACCTGTCCGGGATGCCGAGTCTCTTCACGCTCCTGTACACAGACAGCACATTGGCGACGTGACGATAGTTGAACCAGAATCTCGAGGTGCAAACCTGCACACAAGCATTAGACACCAAATTCAGCATCATTACCACTTTTATGACGCTCTTAAAAAGTGATGAGGTGTAGACATCAGGTTTAGTCTCACCAGCACAGCCCAGTTGTTTGTGTGACCGCTGCTGAAGAACTGCGTGGCTTTCGTCTGCAACACAAATTCACACAAACGAAGAGAAAAGTTACTATGTAAATGCTACTCCAGATGACATAATTAATGCTGCTCTGAATGCTGTCTATATAAAATATATACCCTTTCTCCACACTGCCATCATGTGGCCAAAATACTTCACAAAAACAGCTCCTGCCATTTTTCTCATAGCTGTTTTCCGCTGTATTGGACTGTCAACTTTGATTTGTTGAGGATTTCTCACTTATTAGGACAGCCTTACAGGACAGACATTTTCTATCATTGTGCTCCCGAACCGATTCATTGAAACCGGTGAGGCCGACTCATTTCTTGGAGTGGAGGTGCGCGCCATACAAATTTTTGCATTAAGAATGAATTACATCCGTATGCCAAGGTTCCACTGTATAGCGTAAGGTTGTTGTTGTTGAGACACCCTCGTGTGCCAGATGTAAATATGTTTTTCCGAGAGAGTAAAAGACTTAAAATGGCGTTTATTAGCTTGGTTACAAAACTACGACAAATGCGTCCTGTCATGCCGTTACTATTACTACGAGGTGGTAACAAGAAGTTTCAAGACTAGTTTTGTAACATGCCAACAGATGGCAGCACAAGGCTGCACATGTAGTCACAGGGAGCATCGACCTTCATACAGTAAGTCAGTGCACCAAAAGACATCATCCTGAGCACAACGGAAGCTGTGCAACTCTGCTATTTCTTCATGGACAAATGGAACAAATCTGCCGCGGAGACATTTGACATGATTTGGCAAGTTGACGGCGACGCTGCAACGAGTCGTCTGAGGTTTTTTGAGTGGCACACACGCTTCAAAAGCGACTAGATCTATGGCTAGAAAATCTCAAAAAAAATTTTTATATTCCTTCATATAGAAACGAATTCTAAATTTTTCATCCATTCATCTTCTATACCGCTTTATCCTGTATTCAGGGTCGCGGGGGGCCTGGAGCCTATCCCAGGAAGCTTCGGGCA
>JAQMYK010000001.1:34994928-35026700 GCA_030014345.1 Clarias buthupogon
AATATCTATTGGTGCAGGTGTTTGTTTACATTGAGACAGTAGCGCATTAGTAGATTATTATAAAGTAGATTATTAAAACCGGCACATAACTGTTCATAACATCACTTTTACTCAACATTTAGATTTCACTTATGGTGCAGGTCGATTTAAGACGCGCCCAAAGTTTGACACATGCGCAGTACACTGTTAAAACTTGCTGTTTATTATCTGGCACAAAACAACTTATAACTTCAACTATACTAAACATTTTGATTTTATTTATGGTGCAAATACCGAAGTACTAGCAAAGTTTCATAAAATTATGTCCAGTCAGTTTTGTGCAATGCTGTGACAAAATCTGGTTTATGATTTATATAAAGATATGAATTATATATAAAGATATAATTGAAAGAGCTAGTTCTGAACAATGTACAGACAAAACCTGTCTTTTATTTATACAGATATTCATTACATTACGTATAAAAACCTAAATATCAAGAATTACATATATACATTTCTAACATTTCTAACAAATTACACACAAAAAAAGCGTTTGAATTGTTGTTTACACCCATCGCGCGCTCCCGAGATCTATCCCTGCGCGCGCCCTGAGCTCTGCCGCCGGAGCGCTGCTCGCGTGCTGCTCGCTTAAAGGTACCGCGTTGCCAGATTGATCAGATTCAACCCCGTTCATTTCTCTGCGAGCAATAAACAAGGTAAACACTGTTAAATATGTTTTTATTATTATAAGTATCTCTTTTAAATTATAATTGACAGTGTTATGAACACGTGTTTAAGCAAAAAAAAAAAGTTGAATACAATAATCTTTTAAAATCGTGTTTTGTGAATGAAAAATTTTGAGAAGAAAACCTGGCAACCCGGCTGGTGAAAAAGCAGTGTGTCGGCGTTCGCGAACTTCCACACACACTCGCTGCGGAGTGGAGGGGGTTCGGGTGGGAGCCAGAATGTCACACACGCGTCCAGATCTGTAGAGAATCCCGACAAAGTCACGCAGGTTTCTTGTGCGCGCGCGCTCTGCTTATTGTTTCATTTATTGTTTTTTCGATTGCAGCTCGCGCTCCAGCACGAGACATGAACGTGAACGATGCTAAGGAGTACCTCTCCAGGAGGGAGATCCCCCAGCTGATGGAGGTGAGACTGTCTCCCACCAAAAACATCCGACAACCTGCGTTCTGCTCAGCTCTCAGCTCTGCTCACATGGACATTGCATTGCTCTAAATGATTTTCCAAGCCATGCATCTGCATTATTATTATTATTATTATTATTGATGTTTTTGTTATTATTTAATCAACAGGTCATTCAGTTCTGTCGCATTTCAATCATTTTTTCTGTTGTTGTGATGTGTTGGAATGCTTCCCTTCGTCATCATCATCATCATCATCAAGCTCCTAAAGACCTAAAATAAGCAACTTTTAACATTTCACCTAAAAAAAAAAATCTCCATTTTTCCAAACTATGTCCAAGATCTGTTCCTAGGTGTCAGGGAAAAAAGTGGGATTTCCCCGTGGGACACGAAACGTTTCTATGTAGGTCAGGATGTACCCTGTTATTACGCAGCTTCTTAGACACCTGAATCGAACCTGTGACTTCTAGAGAATCTACGAGCTCTTTGTAGTCCAAGGTGTTCTAGACTGTTGTCCTTCGTATTATAGCTAAACCAGGATGGTGGACCGATGTAAATCCCCTCATGTTATATTGAAATAGCAGCTGGTAATCATCATCATCATCATCATCAACTTCATCATCATCAAGCTCCTAAACACCTAAAATTTGCAACTTTTAACATTTCACCTAAAAGAGTAAATTTCTTCCAGATCTGTCCAAAATCTGTTCCCAGGTGTTAAGCAAAAGGAACACCCCATAAAGTGCGCCCGTAAGACCAGAAACATATTATTGAAACGTTTCTATGTAGGTCAGGATGTACGCTGTTATAGCGCAGCATTTGAGGCACCTGAATCGAACCCATTACTTGACACAGGTGCTTTTAAAGCAGGGAAACCTGGTGGTGTGTGGGTGTGTGTGTGATTTGATCGGAACAGATCGAAAATACTTTCAGGATTCTTTCCTAGATGTCACACAAAAGCAGAGCACTCCTTTGGGACATGCGGGAAAACATGTCTCATAGGATCAGAAGTGTCCGCAGTGGTAGACGGTTTTATGTAGGTCAGCAGGAAAAACGTGCCAGTTCATTATTTCACCACAATATTTATGACCGTAGTGTGCGATTTGTTCCCAGAACGGCTGATCCAATTCATAATTTAGACCAAGTATACTGGGAGAACAGCAGACCCTGTACTGTATGATCGCTGCCTATACCACAGTGCTTTAATCTAATTGGTCAGAAGGTGTTAATTAATTTTCCATAACAGAATCTCAAAGCAGTAAGAGCAGAAAAGTTGTTGTAAGGGTTAAGGGTTTCTGAATATTCACATTCTTGACAAAAAAATGTGTTGTTGGTGAATGTTGTAACCTTGAAATCAAAGACAATGAGGAATAGAGTCATTTTCTCTTTTTTGGGTTGTTATTATGGATCAGTTTGTTCACTCTCCTGTTCAGACACACCTACCAACCTCGATTTATACCAAGAATCCTACAAAGCATGCAGAGTCTCTAGACTCCTTCCACAGCATTTACCATCATGTCCAACCAAATATTTCCTCATGGTCTACAAAATTCTAGCGACTCCTTCTGCTTGGATGGTTCTTATTCTTGTTCAAGCAGGAGAAGTTGGTAGAACTTTTTCCAAAGCATTTACCATCATGCCCAACCAAATATTTCTCTTGTTCTTAAGAATCTTAAAAGCTCTTTGTGGCCTAAAGAGTTCTAGACTGTTGCCCATCTTTGGGGATTCATATTCTACATCAAGGAGGATAAGGCCCTAGAATTGCTTCCACTCAAGTTACTGTCATGTTCAATCAAACATTTCTATCGTTCTTAAGAATCGACAAGCTTCTTGAAGTCTAAACAATTGTCCTGCTTTGTGGATTCATATTCTAGGTCAACGAAGATAAGTGTCGAGAACTGCTTTCACTAAAATTACAATATATCCAAACAAACATTTCTACGGTTCTTGAGTCTTCCAGGTCCTTATGGTCTACAAAGGTCTAGTCGTTCCTTCTGCTTGGGGATTAATAGTCTAGATCAGGCAAAATGAGTCTGTAGAGCTCCTTCCAAGTGTCCAACCAAAGATTTCTCTCGTTCTTAAGAATCTACAAGCTCTTTGTGATTTAAAGAGTTCTACACAGTTAACCTGCATTTATAGACTCTTATTATATATCAAGCAAGATGAGTGTTTAGAACTCCTGCCACAACATTTACCATCATGTGGTACTAATCAAATATTTCTTTGATTTTGAGGATCTACAAGCTTTTCATGTTTAAAAGGTTTCAGACACCCATTCTTAATCTAGACCAAGCAGTCTTTAGAACTCCTTCTGTAGCATTTGCCATCATGTCTAACCATTTTGTTCTTTAGTAATGGACCATTATTAACTTTTTATGGTCTATAGAAACAACAGCTGGAAATCTGTGGTCATGACATTCGTTGCAAAGAGCTTTACTAAGTAAAGCTTGTGTTTTTGGTTCTCCAGAGTTTGCTGACAGGCCTGATGTATTACCGGCCGGACGATCCCATCGATTACATGGAGTCGTGCTTGAAGAAGGTGCGAGAGCTTGGCGGGACAGAGAAAGTGAGGTGGGACACTTTTGTAGGACAGGAGAAGAAGTCCCTGCCGCCACTCAATGGAGGCCAATCGCGACGGTCTTTCTTCCGGAACGGTAAGAATGATACAGATGTAGAAGTTTGGTGTCACAGACAGACTAAAGGCAAACTAGATCTGTTCATAAGCAAACAATCATTTATGTAAGACAGAAATGACTTGTTAGAGATGAATTAACAGGGGAGTAATGAGAGTATAACTAAACAAGCAAGGAAAGCAGCAGAGCGGAGAGCGCTAATGGTCTTGCTTAAGGGACCAAATGAGAGCCGAAAGCTTGTGCCATTATGCAACCACTGCCACTGATTACAAACTCAACTAGGCAGTTATTAAAGCACTAGGTTGGTCAAAAATCTGATTTACACCATGTTTCTCTTATGCAAAAGTTTATACATGGAGTTGTACTGGATATCTGGATTTCTTGGATGAGAAGAACCAGATTCCTGCGATGGATTGACACATTGTCCAGCGTATACCCTGCCTTGTGCCCTGGGAAAGTCTCCTGGGAAAGGTTCCAGGCCCCCCACGACCCTGTATGCAGGATAAAGCCGTGTAGACGATGAGTGAGTGAGTGAAGAGTGAGATTCAAAATGGGCCGTGTCCAAATTTGGGTGCAACATGTGTAAATATAAGCTCACTTGTTGCTATTTTACATCTCTTTTCTTCACTTGTGTCAAAACTGGAGTGTGTATTTATGGAACGGTTTGTGCGTATGTTAGGTTCCCTTTTGCTTTCAGCAGCATTAGGCTCATACAGTAGCTCTGGAATGCGGGAAACACTACTGTAGGTAAGATGCCGGTATGAGGAGATGAGGAAATACACTCTGGATGGAATGCCACAGACATACATGGTTCTTTGGCCAAAGGCAGGCCTGCGTGCTTGTCTGTACCTATAAATACATAGACTGTGCAAATAGGAAATTGAATACCAAGTGTTTCTCTGTGCCGCGTTTGCTTTGCAAAGCAAATAAAGCATCTCAATTCGAGATGGTAGACAATGAGCTAATTGTTTTGTGAGCTTCTGGTTGCAACATCCACTGGCTTTTTGTTTTTTTATGTCTGCGACAACAAACAAAGAGGACCACTGTTCTTTATTTTTGGGCCATAATCAACCTGGGTGATGTTTCCCTCGCTGTTTGAAATGTATTCACCAGTAATGCAAGTAAATACATGTGTGTACTTATTGAACATGCAGGACATATATTTACTTTTTTATTTACAGTATATAAATATATTTAGATACACTTGCATTTTTTGGGGTTGACTGATTTTGTTGTTTTAAGAAGGTTTCTAATGTTACTATAGAAGTGCTAAACCGGTGGCTATGTATATTTCGCTTACATGTTAACAATATTTGAATATGAGGGAGGTTTTTTTATTAAACAAAAAGGTTTTTGGTATTAGACCTCATCCACCTGAAAGTACATTTCTTCTCGCAGTGTTACCTGACAGGTATGAGCGTCTGCCGCCCATCCACCAGTTCTCCATCGAGAGCGACTCGGACTTGTCTGAAACAGCAGAGTTGATTGAAGAGTATGAAGTGTTTGACCCGTCCAGACCACGGCCTAAGGTCATTCTCATCATCGGTGAGTTAAAAATTTAACGTTGGGAAGTCTAGCAATTCCCTGCTAAAAAGTGCTAATGGTGCGCTTTAAAACAAAAACATTTTTTATATGTTGAATATGAAATCTTTTGAAGAAACATCAACCATAGCCTAAAGCGAGTCAGTTCTTTTTTTAGTGTAACGAAAGTCTTCAAAATCCTCTAACCATGAAGAAATAAGCTAGCTGTGTTTTTTTTTGTAGATGCATCTTTTACAAAATTCTACCTGAAACCTGATGTCTCCCTCCTACACTTTCAGGTGGCCCGGGCAGCGGTAAAGGGACGCAAAGTCTGAAGATTGCAAAACGCTACGGCTTCGAGTATGTCTCTGTGGGTGAACTGCTGCGAAAGAAGATGATTCACAATGCAACGAGCAACAGGAAGTGGAGTCTGATTGCCAGGATCATTACTAACGGCGAACTGGCACCTCAGGTACTGGCGTCCCCATGTAGCAAATAACAAATGGAATCTGTTGTTCATTTTATAAACAAAGCCTGCTTACGCCAGGCAGGAGGAATGCGCTAATTAAAATGTCCAGCATTCATCAATTAGTGAATTAATGCTAACCAAAAGTACATTTTTCTTTATTAGCAAATGTAGAAGATGCCAGGGTTAATCATGAGGGGGGAAATGATAATTTGAGGTTAGTTAAGGAGTGAATCAGTGAATCTGCTGGTTTGTTCACCCAGTACAAGAAACGAAATGCTAACGACGTTTAATCATTCCATTTGAATGATTCTGTCTATTTTGTTTTGATTGAAATTGCTAAACCAATTTATAAAGCTAGCAGGGTAGCATACAAAGGCACAAACATGACCTGACCAGATATTAGCTGAAATGAAAAACTGTTCTGATGGAGATGAAGAAAGATATTTTATGTGACATTTAAATGGAGAACTGTTAGCTCCTGTTAGGGAGTTAGCACTAGCTGTATAGTCACTCTGTAATTTTAGCCAAACAAAATATTTATTTTAGTAATTTATCAACACAACTAAGTGTTAAATGTTGATATTCTTGACAGCTTTCTTTTGTCTTTACTGTCATTTTGCTTTTTCATTGTATAGAAATCTTAACTGCTCCACTTTAGCTAGCTAAAATCACATAGCCTTAGTTGTTAGCCAGTTTGTTGTTGAAGTGTTTGTGTTGATTAGCATGAGGTTTTCCTCATGTTCAAAACAAGAAGTACTTAAAAATACTGTTGGACTGGTGTGAGCTGTCCAGTAGTAAACCTAAACCGGTTTAAATGACCTGTTGCTGCTTTAGTTTATTAGCCAACTTAGAATTTTATGAGATTTTCATTTCTATTTAAAACTTCTGGTGTTTTTATTGCTTATTCATATGAAACAGTAGGTAGTGCAGCACATGACTGAAACAATATCGTGCTTTTAAATTTTTAAGCTGGTTCTTGGTTAAATATCACACGGTCCTTTCAGTAGTGAAGCACTTTTAAAAACGCAGATCATCATTGATTTTTTAAAAATAATTATTTATCTATTTATTTATTTAACTAGATGTGCCCGCGACTTCGTTCGCGTGGAACGTTTTAAAAGATGTACAGTGGTACTTCTCGTTGAATTTTGGATTGAACAAAATTTTTTACTTGTTACCATGAAGGTGTGAGATTGCGTATATTAAGTAGATTTCAATTGCACACTCATAAGCGCTTATTAAAAAGAATGTACAGCGCCATCTGTTGAATTTTAAGATGAACTAATGATTCTTTTGCAATCAAGGTCGATTTTTTTTTTTTTATGATATAAGGCCGTTTTTTATTTAAATTTCAAAGCAGCATACTCTCTCTTCTTGAGAATCAAATCTATATGTTACCTCAAGCTCCAGCAAATGCACGTGTGAAAACATCACTAGAATTTGAACAGTAGTTTTTACGTGATGCGTGCACAAACAAGCACCAAAATTTCAAAAACCATCTTGATGTGTTTTATTACTCATCTTGCGTCTCCCCAAATACTTTTTGCGCAAATATCTTCGATGTACAGACATACCAACTTTAGCGTTTTATTATATGTGTAGATCTTTTTGTACGTGTGTGTGAAATCCTCTTGTAAAATTCTGGTAAAAAGCCCAGAATAGATTGTGCCTGAGTAAAAAAAAAAAAAAAACACAGCCTGAATTCCTCTTCCGTGTACCACCGCTTACAATAACACGTCTTAAATTCGTGGCCAACAATAAGGTCATGTTCTCCCCACACCCTTTCCTGCAGAGTCATTTTAACGGAAAGGCTCGTACAAAAGCCCTTTTTTTTTGCATGCAAAATATGACCTAGGCTTTAATTCCTTGAAGTACTCGAGTATGTTTTGAAGACAGCGAAGAGAATCAATGTGTACAGATTAGTCCTAAGAGGATGAAATGGACAACATGAGTCACTAATCCCGAGCTGCATTCGATCTATTAGATATAAAGGCCGAGCCCGTAATAAAGCATCAGATTATGACGAAGATTAAGGTGAAAAGCAGTACAAGATTCCCAGGACATCTGGTGTGTGTGTGTGTGTGTGTGTGTGTGTGTGTGTGTGTGTGTGTGTGTGTGTTAATATGGTGTAAATGTAAGAGTGCTCTCTGGATGAGATTTATGATTATGAATAATAAAGATGAAACAAAGATTGCTGTAATACAATGAGGAGATTGTTCAGCTCCGGGTCACCGCATGCAGCAACACACTGCTGGAATAAAGAAAAAAGAAAAGCATTCTCAAAAAACAAACAAACAAACAAAAAAGAACGTGAACAGCAACAAAAAAATGTTTATTAATACAAGTATACTGTACCTAAATTTAACCAGGTCATGCCATTTATGTCATTTGTGGCTGAAAATCAAAGAAAGGCAGATTTGTAACATCAAAACAAAGATAGCTTGGGAAAAGAGGATAATTTGCATGAGTTTAAGCAACTGAAATGGATTAGCGTGGGTGTAAATTTCCTCTTCTTTCCACAAATTGTCTTATCAAAATGATGGACGCTGCCTGCCTGCCTGATTATCAAAACCTAAAAGGATAGTACTGACCTGTCAACTTTGTGGAAGAAATCTGGTCGCAAAACAATCATGAACGGAGATCACTTAAACGCGTGGCGAAGTTGCATGGTACAAAAATCAACAGGGACAACCAGAGCTGTGTTTAATAGTGAAAACAAGAGAGTTTTCGAACACACACACAGTGTGATGAGAACTTACAGGATTGGGACTAAACAGCTGTGTGTCCATAAAACAACCACTTATTAAGGAGATTAATCAGGAAAAAGGCTTTAGTTAGCTAGGGAGGATAAAGATTGAACTTTGGAGCGATGGGAAAGGGTCATGTGACCTGATTGAGCCTATTCCAGATTGATGGGCGTGTCCGGGTAAGAAGTGATACACCCATCTTGCCAAGTGGTCACTGTACAAGCCTCTGGAAGCGGTGTTATAATCTTTGTTTGTAGTCATTTTTAGACATTCAATTAGGTTTCTGATGTGTGTATACAACAAAATCAACAAATTCCCTACATTTCATCCCTTTATGAGATGTTCCATCTATTGTGACCTCATAGAAGAAGAGACAGTGTGAGATATAAAATAAAATGCATTGTCTGAAAGGTATTTCACCCTTGGTGTCAATTTGTTAAGGAAAAAGTAAAATACAGGACCTTTAATGGATCTACAGCGAGACAAATCAAATACACTAAAAAACATACACTATACTAAAACTATAGGAGAAGTGTTTACTTACATCATTTCTTGCTCTGTCTGGTGTGTTTCTGGATGATTGCACATGCTCTAATTGCAGTTAAATGTCATATAACACGCAGAAAAGTGCTTGCATGAGTTTTGTAGCATTAATCCGGCATTTGGTCTGCAGGGAATTAAAGCACAGGAAGTGTGTACGTGCTTGGGAGGCTTTTTTATTTATTTATTTATTTATTTTACTCCGCTGTTGACATTCCAGTCATGTCTTCATCTGCGGAATCAGACAGACATGTTTTTCAGCTCTGAAATAACAAGATTCTTCTAATGTGTTTTAGTAAAAAACAAAAAAGTGTCTTTAAAAGCCTTCGAGACTCTGATGTACTACTGCTAATATGGATTGAAATAAATAAGCCGTTAGAATCTACCAGGTTAAATTTCATTCTGGAGGTGAATCTGAATTAAAATTTTTATATTCAGATTCAACTCCAGCAATTAAATATATATATATATATATATATATATATATATATATAATACCAGCACATTCATGCAGGTATCACTTTAGCTACATCTTCACCATAGCTCCAGCGCTACACTAAACTAACCCAGGAGACAAACTGATATTTACATTTAGGCATTTGGCAGACGCTCTATTCCAGAGCAACTTACATATTTATCTCATTACACATCTGAGCAGTTGGGGGTTAAGGGTCTTGCTCAAGGGCCCAACAGTGGCAACTTGGTGGTTGTGGGGTTTGAACCTGGGATCTTCCGAACCATAGTCCAATACCTTAACCACTGAGCTACCCCTTTATGCAACTGAGCATAAAATCTTTTGTGTTCTGAACCTTTTTCCCTAACAGGAGACGACCATCACTGAGATCAAGCAGAAGATCATGAAGCTTCCGGATGCCAGTGGAATAGTCATCGATGGTTTTCCCCGGGACGTGGCGCAGGCGCTTTCTTTTGAAGATCAGGTGGGCGAGAGAAGCAAAAAATGCATCGTTGTGGCCACGCCTTGCAGTGTGTTAATAGCTAATCAGCAAAGTATTTATGCAAACTAACTGACAGCTTGAGAGCTAAAGAATAAATCCTGAAGCATTTATTACTTTTATACGGCAAATAAATGGCCAATGGTTATGATTTTTTAATGAATCCTGTCGTAATTTTTAAATATAGGTTTAATATCGTGGATCATCCTTGTTCCAGGCTTGTTATTTCCAGACAACCATTTTATATTTTGATGTTCACAAATAAACATGAACTTACTTTCACACCGGGATCAGTGACGTGCAGGAACTTTGGGCTGCCGTTCCTCAGCTGCCTTTTTTTTGTGCAACGCTCGATTTAATCGAGAGCAGCGTGCTAATTTTGTCTGATTTGAACAGGGTAAGTGCTGCAAGCGGAACATAACATGTCAGCATCGGAGCAGCTAATGGATTCTCTCACAGCTGCGAGCCAAATTGACTGAAGTCGATTACGGAGTTGGAAAGCAAGGGCTGCTATCTTTTAAAAAGTGCTTTAATGGCCTAGTGTTGAGGGGCTTTGTGGAAAGTCTGGCTCTTTGGTTGTCAAGATTGTCATTAGCGCAGCTTCGAAGGGACTTTTATGGGTGGAAAATTTAAACTGCCAAACTAAGCTGCCAATTGGAATCTAACCTGGGTGAGTTTCATTCCTTCGGTAGTTGTTTGGTCCAGGCGGTTCCTTTGGATCTGACAGCTACATTTACATTTTGCGGCATTTGGCAGATGCCTGTACTGTATGTAGGGCACAAAAGTGGCTGTATGTTGCAGGGGTTTGAACCTATAACCTTCTGATCTATAGACCTATAAACACCGAGCTGCCCTTGAATCACACAGGTGGTTATGTAGAAGAATCCGTTGCAGGTTTGTACGAAGCGATGCCCGATGCTCTGGTCCTCACATCTCCTCATCTGGTTTTATAGAGAGAGTGATTCGCCTTGAAACACATTTCTTGGTTTCCCGAATAAAAGGAGACAGCGTATCTCTGATAACTGCCTTGCAACGCCGGTCAATAATTTGCTCCGGAGCTTTTAACTGCCTGTCACAACTCTCGCTTGATGAGAGTGCAAAATGAGGCACAACATCTCCCCTGCGCATCATCCTCCATCATCCTCGTCCTCCTCCTTGTCCTCCTCCTGAAAGAAGTTATGAGCGAGGACGTGCTGAAAGTAGGCGTAAGAAAAAGATTTGAAGAAGAAGAAGAAGAAGCCAGTACCTCAGTCAGCTGTTACCCATAAATCCATGTGTCACTTGCCACAATGTTGTTCACATGACGGCCCATTTCCTGTCTTAGATACAGACTAGCGCATGATGGATCCTGCCTCCAGACCTGAACATATTTGTCATCCCAGAGGCAGGGCATACATACAGAGATAAGGCCTGTTTATGCTGCTTCTAAAAGGATTAAGCAGTGTGTGTTAGACATCTGTCTGGGAGAAATTAGTCGCAGAAGAAAAAATAACAAGTGGTGTTACAATAAAACAACAAAAAAACAAGTGGTGTTAGGGAGTTCATCAAATTCGAGAAGAAAAATGAAGGTTTTATCTCTGGAAACAAGCTAAGATCGGCCTGTCGTGTCAGTGGGAGAGAAGGTCGAGTCTTATCGATTGAGAGAACCACAAACATGGTTTGCAACAAACAAATATCTGTAAAATGAACTGAGGAATTGAAATCTGGTGTAAAATCTGGAAGAGCCGGATTCGACAGCGCCCTGTTCAACAGAGCCGGTGTTTGTTATTCAGAGTTAATAGCATGTAACGAATTGCATCAATAAAGAAGGGTTTTAGGGGAGCGCTTCAGAGTCGGGGCAGGGAGAGGATTAGGAGCGGAGACGGGAGCGAAACCCCCGGCTTTAGATGTGAAGATGACAGATTCAGCTTCGCGCGCCGTCCAAATGTCAACTGAATATTACTGGAAAATGTCAGCTGGCGGCAAACAGACTGATGTTTTAACGCATCAAAGCAGGGAAGAAAATATAGACATGATGATGTGGAGTCAGTTTGCCTTTCACCGGCAAAAGCTGAATGATGATTTTTTTGTTGTTGTTGCTGTTGTTTGTTTGCCAGAGCTGTTCTGCGAAGACGATGAGCCACACGTTGTGTGTCATTATGACGCTTACAAAAATGCCTTCAGGAAATGAAGTAATATTATGGAATTGTTCAGAACTGTACTGCCCTGCTTCAGAATATTACACACGCCAGATAAGGAGGTTTTATTCTCTGGAGTAATTTAAGCATCTCAATTTTCACGTTTGGTTACAGTAGGCTGTCGTGTAATGTAAGTTGAATTCATAGAGAGAGAGAGACAGAAAGTCAGTAAAGAAGAGCGAAGTAATATACGGCAGAAATGTAAAAAATAGGATCGATGGAACAAGGAAGGACGGAGCACATGTAGTATCTGGAGAGCCGAAGATGGTGAAAGATGGCAGGAAAAAATAGATGGAGATGTTGGTTTTCTTAGCATTGGCAGGGAGTTTCATTCTTCGCAACAGCGGGAAATACTTTGTTTTTTCATAGCAATAAAAAAAGAAGCCATTTTTTCACTCAGGATGATGTCTCAGAGGAGGACAGTGGAACAAAAACAAATAAAGCAAAGAATTGAAGATGGCAATTCAATAATGAAGATTCTCCATGCATGAGTATTCCAGGAACAGTCCTATGGTTGGAGCGCTACCTGTTGTGTGTCTTTTAAGCGAAAAAAAAAAATCCTTGAAGGAAATGCTCTAAGGAAACAGCCCTGCACTCCAGGGTTCCAATGATCGGACAGCTCGGGAGCCAGATTGCACATAACGGAGAAATATCCAGAAAGTTTGGTTGCTATGGTGATGGGAATGACTTCCTCAGAGTCTGAGTGGTGTACCACTACAACAATGGTGGAAGAATAGAATGACTGGATAAATAACTAAACAAAAAAACAAAAACAAAAAAAAAACCGATCCAAGGCTCTTCAGTTTTGCTGGATGACAGACAACCGATAGGAAATTAAAACCCTTGTTCTCGTCACCGTAGCAACAAGATTGGAGCTCTGGTATGAGATAAGATATGATTTTCCCAACCCATATTTGGACAAATCAGGTTCTGTAGATGCATCTTGCTTTTCAATTTTTGCACAAATATAGATTTCCAACTGGCTAAGAAGTGAGCAAGGGTTTAATGTGCTTCTCGGGATGTCGCTATGGTGATAAGGACTTTTAATTTGCGAAATATACTATATAAATACTCCATAGCAGCAACATACAGTAGTATACGTTTCCAGTGCTATGGTTACTATGGTGATAGAAACAACTTCTCGAACTTTCAGAAAACCGCTAATATTATAGATGATTTTCATATCTGGGTTTCCATTTGACCAATCATCCGGATCATGACCAAGAAGCATCTCAGGTGCTGTAGCGAAAAGAAGAACGTTCTCAAACATTGATTGGTTGAATATTGGACAGATAAAGAAAAGATAAGACAGGAACACAAATAACAAGTGTAATTTGGCTGGACCACAGTCCACTAACTGGAGACCGTGTTCCCAATTCCCATAGCAGCCTCAGGAAATGGTTGCGGCTTAAGGAGCACTGGAGTTGTTATTATTTTTCTGACCCGAATTCAGACAGGTTTGTATATTCCCAATTGTTTAGTGCTCGTAAACAAGAACATCTCCCATGCTTTTCAGGTTTGCTACTGTATGGTCGCTACAGTGATGAGAACAATTCCTCCAATGGTGTTAGATAACATGGAAATCTCCTTTCCTGTATCTTTGTCTTCTTTTTCCACAAATTTCCACTAAAACGTCTGAACAGTGAAGATTGGGAACATGGTGAAGTCACAGCAACACAAAGATGCATGATTGGTTTCCCATCCTGTTCTCTGACAAATGGTTTGTTTTGGACGTTCATCTTGATTTTCCATAAACTATCCAGTCCAGTGCAATCCAAGTTTAAGGTTAAGTTCTAGATGACCGACCATAATTCAGACAGTAATTGAATGAAGTTGTGACATCTAGGTCCATTCTTTTAGCATGATGAGAACTCGGCAATGGCACCGAAGTAAGAGAGTGAGACTTGGTGTCTGAAAATGAATAGGGCCATGAAGACCTCGATGATAGGCTTAAGCTGAACAGATGAAACCTAGAGGGCACAGGGACAGAAAGAGAATTACCCAGGGGAAATTTCTATATGAAATGGGATGGCGGGAAGAGGAAGTGTGTATCAGCCAGAGCCATTATCTGTGTATGTGTTCAATCTGGCTAAAGTGGCCTTTGAAACGTCATTTCAGGTCTCCGTTTTTTGTATCTAACCTCAGCCGTACTCCCCCTGTCCTTTGTTCCTCTCTCCAGGGAATAATTTCCGAAGCCTTGTGCCGCATTTTTCACAAACAGATTAATGAGTATTTGATGTTCACCCAGAGTAAACGTGAATTAGCCTGGCTGTGTCAATGTTTGATTTGGAAACGTGTGATGTTTGACTCCGAGGCTGACGGGAAGACAAAAACCAAGCCCCGGAGTGTGTATCAGCTTATTGAGTAAAGTCCAACAAAGGTCCCTATGGCATTTCCCCCCGACTTCATAACATATGACTTCATAGCCATGACTGTTTGCTTTGGGATGAAAGAATCATTAGCTGGTAGAGATGTTATGGTGTGGTTACTAGATACAGTATTTGTGTATTTGTCTACTTGGATATGCAAACATCAACAGCACGATCATAGCAGCATAATAAAGGTGTGATTGAATGTTTGATTGAATTTCTTCAGCCTGCTTCTAACATACTGTACCTTACACCAAGCAAACAAGGAAACGTAAATGATTACAGAAATAATCTCAATTTAAAATGTTGTGACTGGTTACAGTAATTACTACATACTTAAAGCACCCATAAGACTTCTGCATTTGTTCCTGCTAGTGTTTCCATACTAAAAGTTTTCCAAATAGAGCCTAAGATTACTCAAATAATTCTAGAGCAATTAGATCCCAATTAACCATCAAGACTTCACAACATGTCTGTATGTACGTAGCTACTATAAATTAAGCGGCAACAGAAACTAACTTGAACAGATTACTTTTTAAACCTTTACACGTAACTATAAAAGCATATGGTGTTAATCAACATTGTTTAGATGATGCTCTACTGCGGCCCCTAGAACCGTCCGCATGCTTTAAATGAAATTTGGTGGTGTGATTTTGCATGGTCCAAAAAGACTTTCCACCAAATTTTGTGTGTGTACCGTAAAGCTTTTAAAGGGAGCAACATTCCAAAATTGGATGAACGTTTACCCGTAAACTCTGTGATGGACTTTAAACGTCAACACAATTACAGTACCATTCATCTGAGAGATTTCTGTATTGGTTCCGTGATGTGTCCTTGGCTGAGATAAAGAGTGAACTATATTATATTATATTATTATTATTTTTTTTATTGTATTCTTTAGATTTGTACTCCAGACCTGGTGGTTTTCCTGGCGTGCTCTAACCAGCATTTGAAGGAGCGTTTGGAGAAGCGAGCAGAGCAGCAGGGACGGCCAGACGATAACCCCAAAGCCACAGAGAGACGCCTCGCCAACTTCAAACAGAACGCAGTGCCACTGGTCAAGTACTTTCAGGAGAAAGGTCTCATCGTAACGGTAAGGAGACTAACTTGACTAGTGCATTTGGGATTTGGGGGCAAGCTTTAAACATTGGTTGGATAGCTCGCATTTAAAGAGCTCGTTTCTTCTCTTACTTTTTGTGACGCTCTGGCAGAAGTTTCATCAAGTTTCATTCTGGAAGCCTGATGCTTATAGCATACAGCAAATTGTATCCAGTAAAACGTCTCTCCAGCATCCGACTTGTTCAGTGTAGCATAACGACCTACTGCCAAGCTTGAGATGAATAATGAACCGTTTGTTTGACTCTTTTTCTTGTGTGGTCTCGTCAGAGTGAGCGACAGGATCGCATTTCTGGTGTATTAGGGGCTCTGATTTTGTGGGGGGGGGAAACAGGAAGAATGAACTCTTGAACTGCTTTCCATCACTACTTCTTTGTTCACTGTTGTTTTTAACCAGATCGATCAATTAGCCCTGATACACTACATGCATTCTGTAATTATTAAGTAAAAAGTTTGAGTGCATTTAATACCAGGTTTTATCGAAATCGTCCGAACTTTACATCCAATACCGACTGAGAAGTGAAAATAACTGAAAATTCTTCACACTACATGCTCAGTATGGTCAGCTGATCTCAGTCATTGACAAATAAGGAGTTTGACAATGAAAATACAAAAAGTGTACTTTAGTAAGCAGCAGCTACAGATAGACATATATTTAAAAGCCGTACTCAGATGATGGTTAATGCTAACGACTGAAGATTATCGTTCTGGTGCTGACTCACAGCCTGGGGATCCTGTAACTGGAGCCAGCTCATTTTAGCATTAATTACACCCAAGTAACAAGGGGAATTGTCCCATTTTCTCCACCCCCTCAGGTGAATAACCATGGAAACCAAAGAAACCTGTTAGCGAGAAGAAGGTGTCCATGCTGCGTCAGATCTGTGCAGCTTCCTGTACCAAGAATATGAGTAACGCAAAGTATGGCTCGTTCCAGCTGTGTCCGCTCGTTTCCCTGAAAAATACATTTTTTTGTTTTTATACAAATTTTTATGAAAAGGCTGCACGGAGGATCAGATCAGCTCCAACTGAATTCCTGTAAGAAGGAGGATGAATGAGTTGTTTTGTGAGCTGAAAATGGACACTTTTGCAGGACTGTGATAGAAATGGAACTTTTTCCATCTTAGAAAAATGTTGCTGGTGATTTTTCAGGATCATTAAAAAAAAGAGCATTGAAATAAAAGTTAGTGTAAGTAGTCTACTATTAACATTTTCAGTAGGCTCTTGTTTGAAAGACCTTCAGCTCTCCTCGTGCCATTTCCAAAAATACTATTTCATGCCACCATGTGTTCCACGTTTCTAATAGCAAATAAATTGGCCCACTTGAAATTCTAGGAAAAAAATATTCGTTTAAATGAAATGCTGGACTTCTGACGGGGAAGTGATGAGGGTCACCTGTGTACCTTCCCCTAACGCCCCACTGAGGTATACAAGGCACACACCTCACATTCCCTCAAAATGCACTGGACTGAAAATAAGAGCTCATTAGTGGCAGGCTGGAAGCGGCTGGAGTTCTGTTCATGCTTACAAAGTAAATGTGCCTTCTAGACTTTCATCAGGTACACAGTTTGAAAAGCCAAAGCCAATGGAAATGGAGGAATTTTTTGTGGGAGAGAATGAACATGAGCAAAAATATTTAAATTTATAATTATATATAATTGATGCATTGTTGGATGGATAGAGGGCTGGATAGATTGATGGGTAGATGAATGGATGGATAGATGGATGAAGAAATACATGGATATATAGATGACAGAAAGATAGGATGAATAGAAAGAATATATGGACGGATAAATATATGAATACATGAATAATGGATGTGTGGTTGGATGGATTGCTGAATGGATGAAAGAATATATGGACGGATAGATAGATGAATAAATAAATGATGGATGGTTGGATGAAGGAATATATAGATGGGCAGATACATGGATGCATGAATGATGAATGCATTAGTGGATGGATGGATGGACGGATGATACATAGATGGATGGATACTGTATATGGATGATAAAAACGTGGATTGATAGTTGGATATATGGACAGATGGATATGTGGAAGGATGGATGGATGGATACATGGATGGATTGATGATACATCAATGAATGACTAAATAAAGGGATACATCGATGATAAATGGATACATGGACAGATGGACGCGTGGTTCGATGGAGGGATTGATAGATGCGTGGTTCGATGGAGGGATGGATGGATGCGTGGTTCGATGGAGGGATGGATGGATACATGAATACATGGATGATGGGTGGATGGATACATGGACAGATGGATATAGGGATAGATGGATGGATGGATGGACACGACTGGATGGATGTAAGGATATGTGAGCATGGATGAATTAATGAATAAATAGGGCATGATTACAGAGATGTTTGAATAGATACCTGTATGGATGGATGGATGGATGGGTGGATTAATGAATGAATGAATGAATGAATGAATACAGGGATGTTTAAATGGATACAGGTATGTATGGATACATAGATGCAATGAAGGATGGACGGAAAAACATAAAAAATGACTTCTCTGTTAAACAGTTTTGTCCTAAAGGTTTTCATAAATTTAATATAAAGTACAGATTTCCATCAACAATTACAAACATTATTATTTAGAGTGTGTCTGCAATAATTAAAATAACAGTTAAGGAATGGTTATGTCTTCTTCATGCCAGCTAACCCCCCCCCAGCACACACACACACACACACACACGTACTTCTTTAAATGAGACAGGAGAGGAGCAGCCGAGTAACATCAAGGTGAGGAAAAAAAAAGGAAAAAACCACAAAGCAGGAAGATGCTCGTTTAAAGCAATCTGGAGTGAAACGGAAAGCGAAGAGACAAGAGACAGCACTTTGTTGGATGTGTGAAACGCTTCTGAAAGGTCACGAACAGACACAAAAAAGCAGTGATTATAGACTTCGTTTACAGAAGCAATTTCCTGTTCAGAGTGAAGCCAGTCCTCAAGACAAGTAAAGTAATTAATTGCGCAGTTATTAGATGTTCACGTACAGGTCAGCTTTTAATCTGATCACCCGCAGTAAATTGACATTTACTGACATTTTTCTTCATCTGTCGTTCATACTTGTTTAGAGATAATTCATCTGTCGCTGAGCAAGTCGGGGTTTGGGATTTTTTTTTTTCTTTCTGAATCTTGGCAGGAGCGTGAACAGAGGAATTCAGTGGCACCACTGGGGTACTATAGTGGAGCACAGAATCTCTTTATTAGGGCATGTCCAAGCTTTATGGTAATAATCCAAAGTGGAGGTGAGATCACTCCATCCAAGGCAAGTCCGTAAATGGTATTAACGACACAAGCAAGCCGAGGTCAACATCAGAAAAGTAGGAGAAATGGGAGCGAGCTAGAAATGCACAGAGATCTGCTATAATTAGACCCGCAGCATGAGCGCCAGACTAAACAAACAGACGAATCAGACACAACAAGACGAAATATAGAAGAACCAGCACGCAAACAAAATAAACCTAAAGCTGCTTTCACGCGTGGTGCGTACATTTTATTTCTACAGAACGAGAGCTAGCAGTGTTAGTAGCAGCTTGCTTAGCAACCTAGCTTGCTAACGATATGAGAGTTATTATTATCCTTAATCCTGGTCGACTCTAGTGATGAGAAGGTAGTCTGTAGGTTAGATGTGAGAAATTTAAGAGCTGCTTGAGCTGGTTTTTGTGTTTTGTGTATTGTGACATCACATTTTATCAAATATTATTTTTGTGACGATGCCATACAGTATGTCGTCTCATTTTCGCCTCCATTTTTGCTTTTTCCCAACACACAACCTGATTGGTCAATAGCGCAAAAAACAATAAAACAAAACTTTTTCTCAGAATGTGAACTGCTCCTTTGACACAAAGACGTTTCTCAAAACCGCGTATCCTTCATCATCTCGCGGAAATAAATATATCGTAACTTGTAAGAGGAATTTACGAGAATCATCTCGAGTTTAGCACCATTTAAAAAGTTCCAAATTGAGTTGTGTATTAAGCTTTAGTGCTGGCAGCCTAATGAGATAAAAGTCCTACGGCATGTTATTATTAACTAGAAAATCTAGCGATTGGGAAAATCATAAAACTAGGTAGCTAAAATTAGTTACATGGAAATATAGTTATGATGTACCATTTAATTGTGATTGCTGTGTTGCTGATAATTGGAATTGGTGAAGACCATTTAATAATTAATTAGCTGATTAATGCTCTTTAATTTCTCAACCATAAAAAAAATAAATTATTACAGTTTGTGCAAGACGGCAAATATATCAGAAAAATATCAGACCCTATAACAAATGAAAAACACAATTACATTACAAAGAGTTTTTTCAACATGGAGCTGACTTTTGTGTTGAAAAAAAACAAACAAAGTTTTTTGTTTACATTGTAGTTATAGCTTGATTTCTAATTAATTTTAAATATTTTTTAAAGCTTACTGTAGTTTTTACCAAAAAACAAACTAAAACATTAAAAATGTTATTGATATCGCCTAATTAAAATTTTATATTTTTGTAAAAAATTTGAGCGTTTTTTTTTTTGTTTCATGACGTCAGAAGCGTTCAAGTCAAACAGGGACCTTTGATTATGCAGAATAACAGTTCTGAGATTAAAAACTTTATTCTCTATATAACCCCCTGATACACTACTGCTCGGATACCATCAGGGTAAAACGTTTTCTCAGTACATCAGAGCCATGATCTCCCTGCCTGCTTCACGTCTGAAACACTGGCTTCCCAGGAACTCCTTTAATGACCTAAAAACATATGGAAATGGCTTGGAGCGAGGTCAATAACTCCCAGCCGAGTTCCTTTAATGATGTGCAAGTGGTTTTGGTGAATGATCGTGTGTACAGTTCACACAGACACTCCACAATTTGGCGATTTTCAAGGATCAGACGTACCACTCGCTGAATGTTCACGGGAACCGGGATGTTCATTGCTTTCTGTGAAACGTACCGTGCTTGAAGTCTTCTGTAAACGTCAGTCGCTTTTACATCATCACATTCGGATTGAAAACGAAAAAAAAAAAAAAAAAAGCCTCTGGTTTGCATATTGATGTGTAAATCTCATATCTGTTGATGACCTGCATAACGCGTCGTGATGAATACGGGGCGTCGCGGCAACTGATAACATTTCCTCCCCTGAGGCGAATCCAAACCTTTAATTTCAGACAAGCCTGCACAAATCGAATTCACCCTGCACCCTGAGCGGATCGCCTGACTGCGCGCTCAGGCTTTCTTACACTGCTGAGGATAATTGGAAGTTATTGGATGATTTAAAAGGTGTTTTTTGGAGATCGTACTAAACTGTGCAGCAATCTGGAATGCTGTTATCACACACAGGATGGTGTTTATTTTTATATGGAAGAAGGAAGAGCTGGGTATACAATGTTAATAATTCCGCTCGGTCATGTGGTAACATGAGTTCAGACCAACAAATAACAAGCATTTTGTATACGTAGAATTTAATACCGGACAAAAGAGTGGGATAATGTTGGACGTCATTGATGACAATGAACAAAGACGAGCGTCTATGAGTAGCGGAAAGACCTTTATCTCATTAGAATGAAAAAGACGGAATCGCGTTTCAGAGCGTCAGAGTTTATCTCTATACTGACTCTCATAAGTATAAAATATGTAAGGAATGAAACACTTGGTGAAAATGAATAATGACTTTGAGTTGCATGCCATGCTGATATTCAGTACAACAGCACTCCCTCTCGCTTAATTGCTTAATTAACACCACTATAGTGCAAAATGTGTTTGTTAAAATAATAAGAGCTAAATGTTGTCAGAAATTAAATGGAATCAGAGTGTGTTTAGTTCAACAACAATCCTTATTCATCATTTAAATCCTTTAAATCACTAATAGCTGTTTGTTTCTTTTGCACATACTGTAAGTCACAGATTTGCCATCATTTTGACCTTAACAGCATCACTCATCACCTGCTAATGGCTAGTACTCTCAGACATGCTCCTTAATTACTGCCGAGGCTGGAGGAGTGTCGGGTATTAATGCCGGGAGAAAATGAATTTAAACGCTTTAACTTATTATGTGGAAATTGAAATTATTCAGAAGGATGTGCATATTTCAGGGATTAATCCGGCGATAATTACGGCCCGCGCCGATTACAGACGTCATCCCCCAGACACCGAATTCTCCAGGGATATCACGTGGGTGTATTTGCGATTACCATCATCTAAAACGCGTGACATTTTACACCATAAAAAAATAAAGAGGAAAGGGCGAATGTGGTCGCGGGATTGTGATGATGCATTCAGGTGCACGTCAGGAAAACGTGTGGAAGGTGACGACAAGGAGGAAGGACGTTTTACAGTCACGTTCAAACACTAGTACCCCTCGTTTAATTCGAGATGTTTTTGTGTAAAAATGTATAATAAAAATCATTAGATCATAGCAGGCCTCAGTATTCGTCAAGTCCCATCTGAGACGAACAACAGGGTGTATTGTGTACGATTGGTAAATTAGACGGGGCAAAATCTGCTGGGGAAATAGAGAATCGTCTCCTTCTCCCAGGGGCGGTGAACGGTCAGTTTTTATCCGTATGACTCCCTTCTATCAGAAACCTCTTCAGGTTTCGGATGTGAGCCGATCATTCACTGAGGATCAATGGCTCTCTATATGTGAGGAGGTTTTTCATAAATCAACTTGAGCAAAACATTAAATCTATATACAGAACATATTTCACCCTGTACGCCTCCACAAAATGTATCTCAAACTGCTGTGTTTTAAATATAATTCAGAAACGGGAACATTGATGCATCTATTTTGGGAATGTAAGGAAATGTAAACTTATTGGTATGCGGTGCATGATCTGGTTCAGAAAATACTGGTTGGAAAATTCACTTTGTCTCCAATTATGTACATGTTAAATTGTAAAACATCACTAGATCTTCTTTCTGATTCACTAAATTTCATTACTTATCTGGCAAAGAAATGTATATTTATCTTATGGTCATCATCTCATGTACCGACTCTGAGGGTGTGTTTGACGAGGGTGTGTTTGACGAGGGTGTGTTTGACGAGGATGAGTTTGACGAGGATGACGAGGATGAGTTTGACGAGGATGTGTTTGACGAGGATGAGTTTGACGAGGATGAGTTTGACGAGGATGTTTTTTCTTCCTTTGGAAAAACGTACATACGAACTATTCTGACGGATTCGGGCCCCTTTGTGGATCGACTTGAACAATCATGACCTGCCCACCTTTTTTCTTCTCTCTTTTCTTTCTTTCTGTTATGTTTTCTTTTACTGGCCTCTTTTGTCCTTTGGTTTTTTCATGATCCCTCTTTTATATTAACAGATTATTGTTTGTGTTAAATGTTTGCTGTGGGTGTCGATTGTTTATTGATCTGGCTCTTTTGTTGTTTGTTAAAAATCAATAAGAATATAATTTTAAAAAACAAAAAAGAAACCACAATTATCTTCTGGTTTAAAACGTTTATGTTTTAAACCCTATTAGAGGGTTTTTTCCCCTCTAATTTTTTTCTTTTTTAATGAATGTATGTAGGTTTTAAATTTGAATCATTTACACACATTTTCACTTCCTACAGCATGTTTATACGCAGAGGGACACAAAGGTTTATAAAGGTTTTTCACTTCGACTAAATTTACAGAGCGATCGCTTTATCCGTGTTTATCTCACTTCTTCTTTAGTTACTCCTTTAGAGATCTAAAACGCCACGCGGATGACTTCGGCCCTTCATTAGACGCTTTTAACGAACGCGGCGCTGTGGGAGAGAGGAGCGGTCCTGCGTTTCTGACAGGACGCCGGTGAGATTCGGGACGGGAGGACTCGGAGGAGACGGAGTCATTATGTCGTCCGTGCTTTTCTTTGATCTGTCTTTTTTTGGGAGGGGGGATTGTTGCTGTCGCCATGGCGACACAGCAGCCTTCATTAGAAGGGATAGTGGAATGTGCACGGTTTATATGAAGTCATCTAAAGCAACTTTTATCAGCACATTTCACACAATATTAAATGAAATTCAGGATTGTACAATTTGTCCATCTGTTACTCGATTCCGAGTTTGAAATTTGGAAATGTTTAAAATTTTGAAAAAGAAAAAAAAAGCGACATGTTCGACACTAATGTTTACACAAATGTATGCAATCTTAAATATTTATTTCTCAAATGACCAGAACATAATTTTCATCAATGTAAAACACGCTGACGTTCCATTTTTGCGAAAGCTTACTTGTTAACTTTTATTAAATGTGATTAACTTTTTTAATACATCATTTAAATATGCAGTCTATCGTCAAAAGTTCTGTAAGTGCCTTAAGTAAGAAATAAATCATAACATGAAGTGCTGTTCGTGCACCATTTACTTTAAGTTACAGGGTTTTATTCCACTTATCCAAAAGCATCATGTATCTCAAGACTTTTCCCATTTTAAAAACCTAAATCATTACATTTAATATTGTTGTCTGAGATCCTGTTTTTGTCTTTCAACAAGGTCAAAGCAAACGGAATGATTCAAAAATTTTGTTATTGTTGGTATTTCGGCTGTTCCCGTCCAGGGGTCGCAACAGCGGACCACCGGATCCGCACAACACCTTGGCACAGGTTTTACCCCTGAGGCCCTTTGTCACACAACCCTGTCATTCATCCGGGTTTGGGATCGGCACCACATCCAGTGGCAGGGGTTTGAGCACTGAGTGGGAATTGAACCCAGTCCTTCCACACAGTGGGTTAGAAACCTGCCACTAAGCCACCAATGCCCTAAAGTCAATATCTGAGAGTAAAATGTATAATAATAAAAAATATTTACTTATAAATATAAATGAGCAGAATTCCACAATTAGGGTGTGATAAAAGAATTTATACTTAGCAGCATTACTTTCTTCAAAATACAGACAACAAGTGTCGGGTTTAATTTTATACCCTTTTTAAAAGTCATGCGCTCCACTTCCGACATTAATTGTGGCTCATTCATCAATGCTTTCCGATCAATCAAAAAAAAAAAAAAACTCAAGATACAAGAAGGAACAGGAAGAAGCCCCCGCCTGACCTCGCTGCTGTTTCCATGACAACAGACTTAGCAGGACGTCGAAGCGTAGGAGTGTTCAGACGAAGCGTTCACTGTTACAGGATTTGGCAGGGTACAAAAGCTGGACTTTTTAAACGAGTCTCCGTCGTCCTAAGCTTTCTCGACGTCTAGCAGGAGGACGTCAGGGACACTTTTACTAACCGTGGGAATTTATACATTTTATATATATATATATATATATATATATATATATATATAGGTCACAGTGCTAGAAATGCCGAAGGATGGTGAGGACTTTCCCACCAGGTCTTGCATCCACACTATACATACGTGGGCCAGAAACTTTAATAGGGACGTCTGTAAGCTGATCATACGGAGGCGGCGCAGATGCAGGTCAGGAGCTCCAGCTGATGCACAAATCAAACATCAAAATGGGGAAAGTGTGCGATTCTCATGAATATCCAGATATCAACTGTTTACAACCGTGGTGAGCGGAAAAGCATCTCACAAAACAAAACCATATCTAAACCCTAAGGCTGAAAACCACATCATCAGGTGCTCCTTACTCAAGACAGGAATTCTAGGCTACCCTGAACACAGAGTCCCCCAAAATCAGAACAAGAATAGGTGACATTTTTCCAATCTTAAAGGTCCTGTATTTTTGTATTTTTATTTTTAAGTTGACTGAGAGTGGCACTGTGGCTCTGCACATTGGTTTGATTCCCGCCAGTGTGTGTGTGTGTGTGTGTGTGTTTGTATGTTCTTCCTTTACTTGGTGGGTTTCCTCCGGGTACTCCGGAGCTACTAGCAGAAACCAGCAGAGCTGAGCAACAAAGCGGGTGAGGGGGATCGTCTTATATGATGTCACATTAGGGGGGCAAATATAATTGGCTTGTTTAAACCCTGGCCAACAAAACAAATGACAGGGAATGTATTTTTCCTCTGTTTAAAAATGGCGAAGAAATTACCAAAGATGTGAATTTGGAAAAGTGGGAGCCCCTTAACTGTCCAGGTCCTGAAACTCTTGACGTGTATCTGTATGATTTTATGCATTTCGCTGCTGACACACGATTGACTAATTTGGGAAATGTGTACAAATGAGCTGGTGTACAAGTGATTCCAATAAAATGCTAACTGTAGATGTTTGTCTTTGTTGGCAAGTTAAAAACGACGTTTAAGGTAATGGCGTCTGGTGTACATGGGATTCTCATTAGAAAGCCGAATGATAACGCGTGTACTCTATCTGTGTTTGCTCTTCCTGCACAGCTGGACGCGGACCGAGACGAGGAGGAGGTCTTCTCAGACATCAGCATGATGGTGGACAACAAGCTTTTCCCCACTAAAGAACCTGTAGCAGGTAATGACTTTAGGACTTCTTTAGACAGCGAACAGTACTGACACTGATCTTCATCTAACCTGGCACTCGGCCGTACCTCCTCACTCACTGAGATACTGAGTGTGTGTGGATGTTACGTGTCGGGATGTGTGTGTATTTGTGTACCTGCACACGAGGATAATAGTTTCAGGTAAGAGATGGATTAGTCAGGGATCTCAGAACATTTGGAGTCCGCTGTCGTCCTGACAGCCGTAACAGTTTTTCCATTTTCCGCTGTGACGGCTTTGAAAAACGACTCTGAGGAAATGTCAGGCCTGCTGTCACACAAAGGGTTGTTATAAAAAAAATCGTAAAAGGTCTCCTTCTACTTCTTTAACAGAGCCACTTTGTCAGGACTGTATCCGCGTCACGGATGTGCCAAATCACCTCTTATTACGCTTTTAGGTTTCTTCGGTGAGAAGCAGAATGACTGTGATCTTCCTCGAGAGTCGATAAAGTCACCTAACATTAGAGGAAGTAATAACACGACCAGGGACGACGAGGAACCTTATTCGATCGTCGGCAGGAAATTAAATGTCATTAGGACAGGTTTAGAGGTGTGAAGGTAAACTGCTAAAAAGATTATTTATAGGTTTACATTCCTAATAAAAAGTGGTAGTGTAACAGTTAACGTTATAAAATAAACGCGTTCATCTGTCACTGTTCAGCTATACATAACTGTTTCATCATAGTGTTCGTCGTTATGGTAGTGATGGCAATGTCATTATGTTATACTGAAGAACTTTTACTTTTAATGGAAAAACAATGATTTTTACATCAGAACCGGAGAAAATACAAGCTGACAATGTTAGAGGTACATATTCAGCTCATATAAACTACATTAGAATGTCATCTCATAACTGACGCCATCATGACACAGACATACATTATTTATAAAAATCACACACAATAATGTGTTATTTTGCTGTCAATGCTGGTTATAAGTACTTGTTCTGGACACAATTTGCTGTATTTCACCATTCTGTTATTCACAACTCATTATGTCATTATGCCTGTCATGCCTGTCATTATGGCATCATGACACGATCATACGTCACTCATAAAAATCCTACAAAAATCTGTAACAGTGTCAAGGCATGGTTATAAATACTCATTTAACTCTTAGTATACTGTAGGTCACTGTTAGCCTATTCGTACCTGTCATTCGTGATATCTGTCATTATGACGCCGTGATAGTCATACATTATTGATGTATAATCATGCACTAATTTATTACGATGTTAAGGCACGGTTATGATGTGTCTATTTTCCTCACAATTCATCACAGTGCCACAATTCATAACTGTCATTAAGGTGGTCATTTAACTCAATATATGCCACGGTTCCGCTTTTCTTACTTGTCATTATGTCGTCATGACAGTCATATCTCATACATATAAAAATCATACACAAATCCGTCACTACGCTGTCAAGACATAGGTATAAGAACGCATTCGACTCTCACTGTACTGTATGTTACTGCTGGACTTTTCTTACATGTCATTTTGACATCTTTCATTATGGAGTCATGAGCGTCATATGTACGTTAGTCATAAAAATCTTACAGACATATAACATTGATGTCAAAGCATTATATGGGTTACACAGTGACATCATGGCAAAGTCATAGAAGTCATAGAATTATACATACATCTGTAATTACATTGTCAAGGCATGGTTATATGTAGATGTTCAAATTGCAGGATGTGTCATTATATACAGTTCTGTCATTATGATATCTGATATTATGACACCATGACAGTCAGATTATTCATAAAAATAATACAGAAATGTTTTTATGTTGTCAAAGCTTGGTTAAGCATACAGTAAGTATTCATTCAACTCAAAATGCACAGTATGTTACTGTTACACCTTTCTAACGTGCCATTATGATGTCTGTCATTATGCCGTTATGAGATATGCTATTCATAAAAAATCATACAGAAATACTATTTACATGACAACGCATGGTTAAAAGTACTCGTACAAACCTGAATTTGCCATTTATGTCACTGTTACACTATTCATGACTCTGTCATCACCATGCCTGTCATTACAGCATTGTTCTTGCTTGTTCATCTCACAATACATGTCAGCGTTATACTTTTCTATGTCTGTCATTATGCCAGTCATGTTGTTCATATGTTATTATATATATCATAAAAGTTTTACTACACTGTCAAGACTTGGGTGTAATTACCTATTCAAGGTGCAATTTATGTCACTGTTACACTATTCTTAACTCTTGTCTTTATGACGTCTTTATGACGTCATGACAGTTATATAATATTCTTAACCATGATACATAAATCAATTCCCACCCGATGCCCAAACCCCAGCCGCCGGATGCAGAATAAAAATGTGGGGTTTGTGTCAGGACGGGCATCCTGTGCCAAGTCGTTGTGCAGATGGGATGGTCAACTTAAAAATGCTATATAAATCTGACAAATCTTGGTTATACACACTTAATAAGGACAATATAAAGTTAGTACATGTTATCAATTGGATTTCTGAATAACAGAAGCATGCACTGCATGTACAGTAAGTAAATAAATAAATAAATAAATAAATATATATATATATATATATAAAAGCCCTGCTCAGCTCCATAGAACCTTTGAACCTTTGAAACCACAGGTGAAACAATAAGTCAGTGTGTGAAGCGGGCATCCTGCATGACTCTTGAACCGGGATGAAAGGCACCAAAGTGCAGCTCGGCGTTTGCTCTCGCAGTCTGTCAGAACAAATCGCTTCCAAGTGCATACGGCAAAAAAAAACAAAAAAAAACAGAAAACAGGATGAGGGTTTTGCAGTGGAGTAATTTATAAGCTTTCAGACTTGACAAAGCTGCAGAGTTTTGAAATGTACAGATACAGAGACATTTTTCTGACCAATCAGAATGAAGAATATAAAAAACCGCTCCGGAGTGTAAAACACTCGCACAGATTTCTTGTTCTCATTCATTATTTTTGTTCTTTTTGTCTGCAGGTCCGAGTGAGCTTGACCTGAGCGTGCTCTCTGACAGCGCCAGCCTCGCAGACGTTCCGTCCAGGTTTGACGAGCAGGTACGCCGAGTGCTTTTAAGGTCACTTCCTGGCTTCTCATTCTCTCGTCATGTCATGCTAATAAGAAGATTTAATCCGGTGATTTAGGAGCTCAGTGCTGTCCTTGTTATAATGGCGCATTAGTAATTATACTGTGTTTAGTACACAGCTGAGTGCAACTGCTCCGGCTCGAGCCCTTGTCCTTGATTAAACAAACATAAAATAAATCCTCAAACTGCTTGCGGATGAGGACGGTCAAATTACACCAGGTTCAGCGGGATGAGTCAGCACTTATGACGGCTATGATCGCTATGACGAGTGCTGGCTCCGTGTTCATTACGTGGGCGCTTTTCTTCATCACCGTCACAACAGACTGGGCCATGATCATGAACCTGCTAATAAGACTCACACACGCTTGATCCTGTGTACAGGGTCGCATGGGGCCTGGAGCCTATCCCGATATTGTAGCGTACACTACGTTTATAACTTTCAATATATATTCTGCAACCTTTTTTTTTTCCTCCTCGGATTTTCTCCCTAATTTAGTCATGTCCAATTCCCACCCGTCACTAGGGGTCTCCTCAATCAGGGCAGGCCGATGATTATCACGTTTCCTCCCCATGATAGGTTGTAGAGCCGTGATTGATGTGAGAGTGCTAAGTACCTCCCACCCACCATGCCGAGAGCCCCACCTCATCTACAGCATCACACGGGAATCGAACCAGCGATCTTGGGATGAATAGAAATAATAGTATAGAAATAGAAATATAGTGGAACCTTGGATCGTGAGTAACTCTGGGTCGGTGAGCGTTTTACAAGACGAGCAAAATGTTTCAATAAATCTTAACTTAATAAATGAGCAAGGTCTTGATATACGAGTAGCAAGAAACACTGCTCTGTCGGAATTCTTTTCAAAGGTAAAGTGCACGTTAATTTGTTTTATTTTAGCAGTGATTCCGTTAGTGTGTCGCTCACGCAATAGAATAATCAGCTTCTAGGTGGGAAGGGGAACTAAACCGTCATGTTATTTTTTTGTTTCCGTAAAACACACAACATTTTCTTTTTTATTTCTTATTCAACGTACAGCGTTTGCTATAATAAAGGCACGGAAGAAAGCTTAACACTAAAGGTCGTTCATATTAAATTACAAACTCATTTTCTTCCCCTGGGGTGTACAAACGTTTGCACTCAAATGCACAATGCTAAGGAAAGTCAGTTACATCTCCGATCACTTCAGAGTGAGAGAGGGGATGTGGGCAGAGAGCTGCACGGCAGATAATGGAAGTAAAAATACTGGCAAAGATGATGCACTTCTCTGCGTGTTTGTGTCTTTGTGAGTGTGTGGGTCCAGAGAATGGTACAAAGCGAGAACCCACAGCGCTCGGCGTGCTGGTGCTGCCCACAACCTGTTCACACCGCTCTCGAGATTTTCTCAACATCCTCCGCTCGGTTCGGCAGCGAGAACAAACAACTATTTCTATTAACGGCACGAATAATAAACACGCCACGATCCAAACAGGCAAACTCCTCTCTCTCGGAAACGCGCTCGGATTTCGGCTTCTGTGTCGACATGTTAAACACGTTAAGGACGATCTAAAAATGTCCAACTTTTGTCTTCCCCACAGCGTGGTGGTTGGTGGGGTGAGGGCACAGACTCACGTGCACACGTGCACTACATACACGTACACGTCGTATAGATGAATAAAGCCAGTGGTTTTTGTAAGTCTAGTGCTCAAAACACACAGGAGCGAACACCGCCCACGCTCTCCTCCACAAGTACAGGAAGCGCTACACTCCTCCGTAACAGGTTAGCCTCGCTAATGAGCTGGAGCTCACCCGGGATTCATGATTCAGCGATAGTGTTGGAAGGAGATTTTGAAAAAGCAGGCCTACAGTCTGTACGAGGGCTTCATTTCCCTTTTTTTTGTTTCCCCTCATACTGGTCGTATCTGTAATCACAAACCAGTGCTTCCAGTTGAGATGCTTTTGCTTGCAGAACCAGCGCTTATATATCCAGTGTGGAGGTGTAGTGAGGTTAGTGTGTGTGTGCGTGCACAGATACACGTGCCTTCTTAGTGGTAAGTCATCGTCCCGTCTGGACCGCCCACATCGCCGCCGGCTCAGAATCATGAGCAACGTTTTCTTCGAAATATTACAGTAGCTCGCAATATTATCATGATGTAAACAAAACACTGTTTCAGACGCGGCGTACGGAAAGGCCGTGATGTCAGGACGACAAAAAACAAAAAACTCAAACATGGTGTTGGATTAAAATCTGCACTGTGGACACGAGTTGTGCACTTGTTTACACGCGACAACTTTTTTTGCCGCCGATCTTAGCTGTGAATTTTTTAAATGTTTTTTTTTACTTGTAAACACAAACATTGACTCAACTGAAAGTTTACTTTTATGTTTCAGGTTGCTTCTTTACAAACGCAACAACATGATAATAACTATGATAATAACTGTGTAAAAAGAAGGTAAAAAAAAATGCTTTTTTAATGTTTTTGATCCGTTTTAACTCCTCCCCCCAACCCCACCCCTACTTTTGTTGCATTAAAAAAAAAAAAATAAGACATAACGTTTAAATTGTAATAAACTAACAAACACGGAAGTGTATTTAGTAATGAAACTTTGTGGTTTTACAGAGATCTTCAAAAAAATAAAAAAATAAATTTT
>JAQMYK010000001.1:35027413-35042705 GCA_030014345.1 Clarias buthupogon
AAAATATATTGTCATACCAAAGAATAAACTACCCGCCAAAGTGGCTAGTGAGACCAAAGTTATTACCCGCCACAGCCGAATTTTACCCGCATTTGGCGGGTGGGCGGGTGCCAATGTCAAGCCCTGGCATGCTTGTATATCAAAGCGCTCTTATATCAAATCTTTAATCATAATGTGTATGGAGACACTATGATTAAGAAATAGCAAAAAAAACATGTATTACATCATCTTGTAAACTTTTGATCAGTGGCTGATTTATTATAAACATACGTACGTACGTACTTACTTATAAACATATATTTTAGACTCAAATGTAAAAACACATCAGTGATAATTATAATATTGTGTTTCGAATGTCTAGCACCACCTTGCTGCGATCTGAGGAGAATGCGTGAACATGGAGTGTGTTCACACGTACGCTGGTTGAATTAATGTTTGAATGGCAAAAGCAGCGCTGTCCGATTCTCACTCGCGCCGCATGAATGTGAACGTGATTGCAGTTTCGCGCCACAGGAGTCTACAAAACTACGACTGATTCCTCTCTGTCGAGTAACAGAATTAATATCATTCTCTTGGAGAAGAGAAGCGCTGTAATCAGGGACAGTGAGTGTGGCTGTTTAAAAAATTTCATGGTTTTTTTTGTGCAGGCTATCGAGGAAGAAGGAGAGGAGGTGGCGGAGGCGGCAGGGTATGGAGATCATACAGCAGAAAGTGAGTGATTTACTCGGACACACTAGATGTTAGCATTAGCGCTATCTGAAACTGCAAGCCAGAAATAAATCAGAGTCAAGTGTTCAAGTGCTGCGAGTAGCAAGACGGTGCGAATCAGCAGTTCTTCCCCAGGAGTCACTTCTACAGATTATTCACCGAGCTCTGAGAACGAGGAGCGAACCTCACGAGGTCATGAACTGAAGGTTTTAAACCGGGTCAAAGATGTGCGAGTTGTCCGCCCTCTGTGGTGGAAAGCGGTACTGCAAGCTAATTCTTAGAAAAATATTTCCTAACATAAATAACAACGTTTTTAGCGTCGTGGTATGTGATTTGGGACGCAGCCCAAAGTGTAGGACGTAATTACCCGCTCCTGTTATCATCAGCTGGTGTTATAATTGTGTTATAATTTATAAATATAATAATCTGTTAGACAGACTCTTGCACGTTGCTATGTTTTCACATCGCACTCACTCTCTCGTATTCTTGTGATATCATAATGTATATAACGTAATAAGTAACAACAAATCGAGCTAACATTTTAAATCGCTAGCTAACCTGCTGGAACGTTCCCAGATATAACGTTCCTAGAAAATATGAATATAGCTTTTATAACATTATACGATTCTTGTTAGCTTGTTAGCTGATACGCAGAACAAGAATATGACATCTGGTCCGTGGCCGTGTGTATATTATTAAGATCCGTCCAGTGTCATTTTTTTTCTTTCTGTGAACTGATTCGACCTCCTTGTGCTTGTGTGTGAAGAGGATTATTTTTTCTTATTTCTAAGCTGTATGACGTTTGTATTTTCTAAAATGTGAGCCTTCAAGCTAAATTCTGAACTTCTTGTCTTCATGTCCTCGTGACTTTTTGACGTGCTGTGTGTCTCTGACAGGTTTGCCCACAGAGAAGAGGAAACCAAAGGTTATCTTCGTGATCGGTAGGTTTCGGTGACAAACCCTTTCATTAAAACGTTCCGCGCCGCCTCATTAGCACATCATCCACGTCGTGTAAATGTTCGCTTCTGTCTGTGGAATTTAACGGCGCTTCTTACTGTACGTTTAAGTCGACTTCTTGAAACAGTGATTTGGACAGTACATTCTATATGCACACACATTGTCATTATATTTTGGAGAGTGTTTTTACGATATCTGTATCTATTTATTTTTTGCGTACGCGCGTTAGGTTTAGCGACAATTCAATTAGCGCAGATCTGAGGGATTAAAAACATATATTTTGTTCAAAACATGCAGCGAGCATGAGCTCTGCTGTCGTAGACAGGAAGTCTATCGTAACAAAAAATAATCACTCTGTACAACCGCGCAGAGCAGAAAAGCATTTCAGGACCCCGTCCAGGATGTACCCGCCTCGTCCCCTGCGTCTCCTGGGATAGACTCCATCCCCATGCCCCTGTATACAGGATAAAATGGTATAGACGATGAGTGTGTGAATGAGTGAGTGAGACTGAACAGTCCATGTTTTTTTAAATAATTCTTTTTCAGATTCGCCGAGCTAATTTCAAGAGCACAAATTCTCCACTTAAAGAAAGATTGGAGCACGAGCAAGCTAATTATCCTCCTGTTCATACGGAGACGCGGCCGTGCTCTGTTAATTGGCGTCTGGTGTTAAAGATTAATGAACCTGTAGAGGAGGCGGCCTGAGTGTTTTCCTACTGGGTTTACTGTAGAGCCGGCTGAGCTTTATAGTTTAAGGAGGGTTGAAGATCCTCCTTGTAGACCTCCTTCACCCGATGATCCATGAACCTTGTGGTGGTAACGACCGTGAGAGCCGTCATACCAAGCTGGCGAATTATTAATGAATATCATTCCTGATTATTAAGACGTGATTCACACTTGTGTTATTATATCTCCCATTTTAATTCAGTGGTTTATTTATTTCAAACATCAGGACACTTGGAGAGCGAGATTGAACTGGGGTGTTCGATAACAATGAGGTTGTTAAGTGTGTGTGTGTGTGTGTGTGTTATTAGTGCGAGACACACTTCTTTCTCCTTTGATGTCACATACACAAACCTATCTAAGAGAAATACATTATTGAGTTCTAAAAAGAAAAAAAGAAGAAAAGAAAAAAGAGGCGCGTCCGTGCATGATGTAGGAAGAAATTCATTAGCAACTTGTGATGTTCTGGTAAATAATGCATCATTTAATTAATAACTCATTTGAATAACTCATGGACAGTTTGTTATTTCCCTATAACATCACATGTCCGAGTGCGTTACTCAACAGCGTCACACAAACCGCCGACATGCAAATCATCTCCTTCTAACAAAGCAACCTGTGTGTTCACTAGTGTGTTCTGCCAATACATCATATTTGAATATCTGTGTGTGTGTGTGTTAGGCGGGCCCGGCTCAGGCAAAGCCCTGCAGTGTGAGAAGCTGGAGGAGCGTTACGGCTTGAGGCGTCTCTGTCCCGGAGACATGCTGTGCACCGAGCTGCAGTCGCACAGCGAGCGAGGACGCTACCTCCGAGACCTGCTCGAGAGGGGACGCCAACTTCCTGAGGTGTGAACAACACCGGCTTAACACAACCGCCGGCTACAGAGCTACAGTATAAATGTACATTAATGGTTCGGTCATGATGCGTGTGACGTCCTACGAACACGTCATAACGCTAGTGCTGGTGCTGGTGATAATCAGCTCGTTAAAATGGTTTAGCGCGACCCGTCAGGAAGTCCCACAATGCACCACTGGCGGAGTTCTCAGTTCGTGTTCTCAGGGAGACGTTTTTTTTTTTTCCTTTTTGATTTGAGAGTTTGGCATGTGGCTCAGTGTTGCGCCTCTGCTAATCTGATGAGTTATGATTCGCTGGAGTTGCCTAGCAACAGGGACATCATGAACTCCTTTAGCAAGCCAGGAATCTGACTTTGCATCTGTTTGAGTGTGAAATGTATTTACTGTATATATATATTTTTATCTACAGATTTAGGGGAGAAAAATTAAAAATTAAAAAAAATATTCTATTTCATGGAAAACCTTGAAGTTTGTACGTCTTCCGTGAGCCGTCCATGTAAGAATATTTGAACAGTTTCATCAGTTATCGACGCCTCAGATTCCGTCTTAACGTGAAGCTCCAGAAACATCAGGATTCATCAGACCACTGACCCAGTTCCACTGGCAGCCATGCATGCTCCTGTCATTACACTGCCTCCTTCATGTGTGACAGATGATGTACTGTGTGTGTGTGTGTGTGTGTGTGTATGTGTGTGTTCACTGCTGTAGGAGACTCTGCTGGATCTGCTGTGTGAGTCGATGGAGTGTACAGTGCGACAGGGGAAAGGCTTCCTGGTCAGCGGCTTCCCGCGGGATCTGAGACAGGCTGAGGAGTATGAGGCCAAGGTCAGTGTGTGTGTGTGTGTTAAAGAGAAAGAGATGCTATGTGGCAAAATATTATCACAGTCCATGGCCTTACACATCTTTATTAATGAAACAAAGATATATATAAATTCAGATATACACACACATTCACATCACCACGAGTGCTGATAATAGACAGTAACAGCACGGGGACGTATATCTATGGAGATACAGAATCGACCATGTCGTTTTATTTAAAGCTACAAAGCTAAGTAGCTCCAAACACGAGGCTGAATCCTAAATCCCCCTCTGGTGTGTGGATCGTACGCCCTACATAGTGCACTAGCTTTGCGTTTAATGCTATTTGGGATTTGAATCCGGAACCCGGAAGTTAACGGAGCCGATACTCTAAAGTGGAATATTAAAGTGGAAATAGAAAGTAAATCTCACGGGTTTCTCAGGACTGTCCTTCACCTCCAGGCTTTGTTCTTCTCACGCTTTTGGTTACACAGTAACGGGAAGAAATTAAAACTACTTTCACCTCCTGTTAATTACACTAAATGTCTGATCGCCGGCTCCGCCAGTCACCGCAGAAGGATTTGTGTGGGCGGAGCATAATAACTGGCTAAATAAAGAAACAAATCATAAACTTTTGATGATGATTCCTCTTTGTGAAACTGTTGTATAAAAGTGATGTCACACCCGAGGTCGTGCTGTTGTACTGAACATCTGCTTGGCTTCAGTACTCAGGCTGCATGCTCGTGCCTACGACAGCACTACAGCCGTGCTGATATTCATCACAACAGCACTCCCTCTTCATGTGACATTGCTTAATCATGTTGAATTTAAAATGAAACACTCAAGACCCAAGCAAAAGACGTTCAGCTTTAATGCAAGGGGTTTGACATGAAACATTTAGGAACATTACATCCATTTTTTTCTAATATGGGGCTCATGAATTATGGGAAATTCTCCTGAACCCATAGATATGACCGGATGCCGGGTTTCCTCCCTCACGATTCTGGTTATTTGTGGGTCTTTCTGCCTTTCTTTCTGCTCTACTGGATTGAGATCAGGTGACCGACTCGGCCAGTGAAGAACATCTTGGGAAACTCCTGCGTAGCTTTCACTGTATGTTTTGAGTCTGCGGTTTTGCAGCGTTTGGCCGGATTTGAGCGGAGACTATAACCCTGTAACCCTCCGTATGTTTTACGGGACAGGTGGGCCACCCCAGCGCCGTCCTGCTTCTCGACTGCTCCGCCTCCACCATGAACAGACGGCTCCAGCAGAGGGCGCTGTGCAGCCTGCGCCCCACAGAGGCCTCCCACAGAGACGCCCGGCTCCGCGTGGAGGGTTTCTGCGGCACCGTGTCTCCGGTCGCCACTTACTACGACACACTCGGGCTCCTGCACAAGGTGAGCATCACTCTGCTGTCCGTTTGGGGCGGGGGGACAAAACTCGGGATAAAAGCAAAGCGCTGACACCGAAAAAAAAGAGACGATACTGACTTTCACCAAGTCCCTGTGCTCATTCTTACTGTAGAAACATCAGGGCAGTTTAACGCTAATTTGATTGTTTTTGCACCCCCTCCCCCTTCAGGGGTTGTGTTTTTTTCCCCCCTGCTATTCATCTTCAGCTCCTAAACAGCTGGCCTTTGATTGATTTACACAGACACAGAGGTAAATATTTCTCAGGTAGATGTTGCAGACGAGACGTCTCGTTTTTAAAAAATATATATATGAGACGACATACAGTAGGAAACAGAAAACAAAGTAGCCAGCTTCAATGGGGCAGTCCATCACCGAACGACCCACAAGTTACCCGAGTGATGTGACAGAAGGATTCCTGTGTGCTGGTTAGAGGATGATTATGTAATTCTGGAAGGAGTCTCCAGTGCGAGGGTTTTGTGACAGGCAGTCACAAGTTGACTGACTATTTTCCTAGAACAGCACAGTGTGTTTTTCTTCCTAAGGATGAACAGGGAATGTAGCCAAGAGAGGACTGCAGCTGCACCGCCGTGATCCGACGGATGTCTCATGAGACTCGGTGCCCTACTTTCCACTGCAGGAATCCAAACAAATATTCTTTTCATCTCTCTCCCCCTCTCTCCCTGTCTGTATGTAGATCGATGCAGAACAGCCTCCTGATGATGTCTTGGAGCAGATCTGCCTGGTCCTGGACTCCTGTTAAACATTATGGAACACTAAAACACACCACGCGCCGGTTTCTCAACATCGCTGGCATCCACCCACCACCACCACCACCGCGCAGGACAAGAAACCTGGCAACAAGCTGTGACTTTACTCTTCACAAGCTCAGCCTTTTACTCCGTCATATACATTAGCATTCTGATTCAAAGCTCCTGAGCTAACGTGCACTCTCGACTCCACCTGGCGTGGACTAAATGGGGACGAGAGGCGCTGTGTCTTTTTCTCCTCTCTCTCTCGCTCTCTGCTTCCTGTTTTAGACTGCCAAGTGAATACAGTATACGCGAATCAGCAGATCAATTATGTAATGAAGACAAGAAGTGGGTGTGGCTTATGACGCTGTATGGAACTGATAACGTCAAATTTTCGCTCATTTGAATGCAAATGTCGAAACTCAAAGTTTTAAACCAATTTTTTTTTTTTTAATCCGGATGCAATCTGTATTTGCGTCAATTTTTCTGTTAAGATTTTGGAAGCTGATGTAGTCAGGAGGTGTATTTTTTATTTTTTTTTACTTACTTTTAACAACAAAAAAACCCCCACTCATGTTAATGTATTTAAACTGGAACATACACGTACAGCTGGTGTATTATCACCTTTTTACTGAACGCAACAGAAGGCTGTGGAAATGGAGCTTCTCTCTTTTCTCATCTACTACCTGCTCTGTACGCATGCCAGAAAAGCATTCGATCAATCAAACCAGTCGCTTTTGTGTAAAAATGGAAAACTTTACAGGCTTTGTATTTGTAACGTTATTTGTATTTAACCGTCTCTGGCTCCCAGGCTTATAAATCTCAGACGAGTTCCACACTGAAATCTTTATTGTTATTGTATTCCTTATGAAAATGTTTGGATGAAATAAAAATCATTTCATACGTTATGTTTAAGAAAAAAAAGTTTTTCTTCTCTTTGAAGACGACAATGAAGAATAATATCAATTATGATTTAAAAAAGCAACATGGTGTGTAAATGACGTTGCCATGGTTACCATCTACAATCCTAATCATTTTAACTTTTATACATTTCATACTCCACCTTTGTTTTAATTTGTCACGTTTATCACACTCAAAATATATAATAGAAACTACTACTATTAATAAAAATAGTACCACGTACAATCACTTGAACAGAGTGGAAACTACAGATTGCGTTTATTCACAGCGCCATCTTGTGGCCATAGTGTAAATCTTATTTTTTAAAGAGATTTTAAGTTTCATTTTGCAGAACTTTTTTTTTTTTTTTTTTTTTACAATTGTGCTTTGTAGAAATATATATATATTTTTTAATGTAAACGTTTGACAAACAAGCAAATACATTAAATATGATTAGATTCAATATTTTATTTTATTTCAAACATCATGTTTAACATATTAGGTATAAAGAATTCTGAAATAAAGACTTTTTTTTTAAATATAAAAAATATAAATAAATAATAATAAAAAAAAAAAACATTGTCTAAATGATAACTCCAAAAAAGGAAATAATTTCGGATTTTAATAATTAAATCCTTAGAGCTTAAATAATATTCAAGTGACCAAAAACAATGTTTACCTGTTTATTATATATGCTATTTTTTCATTATTTATTTTTGAACCCTACGTCTACATAATATATAATATTGTATATGTTCATTGTACTTGATGCATTTAGAAGTTTACATCCTAAACATTATAAAATTATTCCTTATGCTGAAAAATACCTACAGTCATGTTTTTCTTTTAGATTTAATACCGTCTTTATATTCCAGCTGTCTCAAAGCCGTAATAAGGATTCATTTGGATATTTTTCCTTTCTTGCGTTCCAGTTGCTTCTTCAGAGAGAGAGAGAGAGAGAAAGAGAGGAAACAGACTGCAGAGGTGAAGTGAAGGACGAGAGCGCAGGCGTGTGGTGTAGAAAGACTTTTCACATACTTTTATTTCCACAGTTCTCCTCTAACATGTGAACATTATTTAAGAACAGACTGTTATACACTGATATTGAAGCAGGACAAACAGGGGGAGGGAGGGGAGGCGGGGGCGAAAAGAGAGAAAGGGGGGAACAAAACTAAATCCAATACAAAATGATCTACGTTGAAAGCACAACAAAATCTGTGTGTATAAAATAACAACGGGTGGAGCTCTTCTGTGGCGGCGGCGGCAGGGACGACGACGATAATGAGCACCAACTCCATAACATCTTTTCTGGCATCGCTGCCGTTTAAATAGATTAATAAAAATACACTTTTGTCATGGACCATGAGGCAGAAGGTGAGGGAGAAGAAGTGTGAACAGTAGGCAGATTTTACCACGGATTCGTTTTTTTTCCCCTCCTAAAACGTGAGACATGGAATCTAACGGATGCTTAAAAAAAAGAAAAAAAAAGAAAAATGGCACAGCACCTACCACTGGCTAGATTCACCGTACGTTTGTTTACTCCACATGATTGACAACAGTACACACTGAGAAGAAGTGAGGAGGAAGGGATAAGAGAGAGAGAGAGAGAGAGAGAGAGAGAAAACACACCCCATACGCTATTATAACACCTACCAAGTGTGTCTCTCAGCTGGTCTCATCCGTGATGTGCTTCATGGGCTGGAGCTTAAACATAAAAAGAAAACATTTAATGATCAAAAAAAACATGATCGACATCATGACGTAAGGTCTGGGGTGTGAGAAGAAGAAGAACATAAACAAAAAAAAAAACAAGCAGCTTCTAGTAAAAGTGTGTGTTCAGTGTTCTGTAAATTAAGAACGTCCGATTTGTTAGCAAATCCTCCTGGTTAAAAACCTGGCGTGAATGGAAAGTCAGCACTGAGTCCCTTTTCATGTCCACCCTCACACACACTGACGCACGCAAACACAAACACACTTCGAAGGCCTGACGACAGCAGCTGGGTGACGGGGAGTGGAGACGAGCGGGGACGCCGCTCCCTCCCGTTTGCGTTGGAGATGGCGTGTGAGCTCGAGCACAGCGGTGGTTCAGGGTCCTCCTGCTGTAAGCGGATCTGCCTCTGGTGAGTGGACGACACGAGTCCGGCCCCGGGTCCGAGCGGCCCTGCCTCGCTCCTGTCATCTGTTGGCCGGGTAGTAGTTAGGGTCCAGGTAGTTGTAGACGGCGCTCGCAGGCAGGCAGTAGTCTCTGTCCAGGAAGGTCTCGGCCTGCTGGATCGGCTCCAGGCGGTGACTCGGCGTGTGTGTGTCCGTCTTAAACGCACTGCAGGACGAGAAGTTTGTGAAATGAGTGTTAACCGGGTGTTAGCGACACTGATCTAAATTTTTAGCTGATTATGAATACGGTAGTCCCTGACTTACGAACATTCAAGTTACGTAAATGGCGCCTGGGATTCCCCTCATGATTTAAAGGTATTTGGCCACATGATGGGAATGTGGGGAAAGGGGAGAGAGATTTAGTCAAGTGAATTGGTATATTCTTTACATTGTATATCTGTGTCAAAGGTGTACAAAATGTACTTTCTTGGACTTAAACTCGACTTATGAACGTGCTCCCAGAACAGAACTTGTTTGTAAGTGGGGGACTACCTGTATTTGATACATGCTTTTTTTTTTTTTTTGCCCCCTAGTGGGTGTTTGTTCCATATCTCCGACATGTGTTTTATTTCCACGTGTTTTGTGTTTTAACTCCACATTTCATTTCAGTTAGCTACTCGGCTAGATAACACGAGCAAGAAAAGTTATCTACAGATGTCACGATGTGGACGTCCGATATCTACTATGAGCTTTTATTACATAATGTTACGATACTGAAAGCAATCTGATATTATAAAACATCTAAAGACAGGTCATGCATATAATAGGAAAATAGGTATAATGTGGAACCTCTGCCCGAAATGTGTAACCCTTTTTTTTAATTTTTTTTAAGCGACACATGCTAATTAATACCGTGTGAATGAAACTGTTGGACTTTAAATAAATATCGATCAACTTTATGTTTCACCGCCATAAGTCACATAACCTTGATAATTAACCCTTTGCATATGAACTGTTCATTGGATCAAGAGTATCTCGCCAAGTGTGTGTGTGTGTGTGTGTGTGTGTGTGTGTGTGTGATGTGTAGTAGAGGGACAGGTGGTAGTGCAGATGAACAGAACGGATCTGACCAGTCGGCACAGTTGGCGCAGAAGTCGGCAGCGTTGTCCTGCGGGCAGTCCTGGCAGTGCCACCGCACGCCCTGGATCGGCTCCATGCCACACATATCACACTGGGGAGGACACAGACACACACACAGTTGTGAACTAATGATTAAATAATTAAAAAAATAATACTTATGCAAATATGTGAATTTATTTAATATTTCTTTGAGAAATAATTAATTAAAAATCTTGTTAGAATGCATTCTACACACCGAGACATGTTTCATATATTTGTTATAATTAAAATGGACTACACGTCATCGCTATCTTTTTAATGTATTATACTTATACATTTTACACAATACCGGTGCTTGCTCTAGCGCGTCATGACGTACGTTACTTTAAACGCTGCTAAATTACAAACCGGTGTCGTATAAAGAGAATACTGTGGATGATGCACCGTTAAATTAGCCTCAGGATGTTAACGTTACACCCCGAGAGCACCTCCTGGGTGTTTTATTATCCTTCTGTACTCTGTGCGCGTGTGTGTGTGTTGTACCTTGTAGCCTACGTGCTGTGTCAGGGCGCTCTCACACTGGAACTCATGAATCTTCTGCTTCCTGAGTCTCTTCAGCTCCTGCAGCTCTTTAAACTCTGGCAGGTGCCTTAGTTCCACCGGTATAACGTCCTCATCCTGAAACACCATTTTGAGACTGAATATAAATGTGCTGGGTTTGCAACATGATAATAGAGTTAGCATAATGCTAGCACCATGCACCTCAAGTTAGCATCATGCTAGAAATGTGCTTATCATCTTAATGTCACACTAGCAACATACTAATCATCCTAGCATCATGTTAGCGACATGAAAGCATGCGCACACACAAGGGTGAGTCAAAAAATTATTGCACTCTGGCTGCAGAATTTACTGTAATTAACTTTTAGAAAAGACAAGTACATCATTCTTTTGGCATAACCTCCTTGCTTTTCAATACACTTTGTCCATCTGTCAACTAGCTTTCGAATTCCGTCATTGAAGAAACTATTTTTTAGGCTGAGCTGCGAGCCACGAATTCATCAGAAGTGTCCTCGTAGGGCTGCTTTCTGGGGACCAAACATGTGAAAGTCAGATGACGTGAGATCAGGACTATAGGGAAGACGCTTTAACACCGACAGTGTGCATCGTCACGATGTCCTCTAATACCAGTCCTCTGTGTTTAATCCGAAGTTTAGTCTTTGGCACTGTAATGAGCACTTGTTAATTGTTAAACCTTTTTCCTGATGTTCCAATACTTATGGCCCTTGAGAATCCCAGAAAACTGTAAGCGTTGATGAATTTTCCAGCTGATGGTTGACTTTTGAGCTTTTTCTTGGTCGATAATTGAGGATGTTTTCTGTTCCAGACTCTGTCGTTTACTCTCAGGCTCGTTGTGATGAATCCGTGTCTCGTCACCGGTAATGATTCTCTTTAAGAAACCTTTTTTTTTTTTACTTCCTTTCGATATCTGCAAACAAAATTTTGTAGCGATACTTAAACACTTCTGTTTATGCTCTTATGCGAGTTGTTTCGGCACCAGATACCCCCTCAAACCATTAAAAAAAATATTTTTTATAAAAAAAGAAAAAAATAAATAACTGCACGCTGCTCTTCTTTCCTGCAATTCTAAAGTGGGTCGTTCATATTTTGCTCGCACTGCAGTTACAAATGAACTGATGTAACACGTTCACACCTGAACGGAAATTGATAAAAACAGAAGTTTTAATACAACCGGAGTGTGGAAGATTTTTGGACTTAATCTCGTTCAATATTTTTAGGGCTCGTCAATCTCTCTCCATGCTTGACTCGTATCCAAGGTCACAAAATTTTGTTAAATACTCCCAGATGTAGCCTTAATTCGATGTAAATTACAACCGAGTGAGCTCAATCAACATCAGCACATCTCCATTTTCTTTCATCACATTATTATTATTATTATTACTACTGACCGAATCGTGGGCCGTGCCGTCCTGCAGGCCGCTCATGAAGCTCGAGCGCTCGTCCTCGTCCTCCATGTAGACGGGTGGCTCGTAGGACGTGAGGAAGGTGGACGGCCGGTACAGGTGCTTGTTGAGGTGGTGCTGCCTCTTATTCGAGGTCTAAAGTGCAATAAGAAGAATAAGGATAGTAAGAGAGAATACATGAACCGATCGGAGAGTGGATATCTGGGGAAGAAACCGAGACGGACCTTTTTGTTGTACATGCACAGGTTTGGAGTGCGCCCTGGGACTGGAATTCCCGCCTTTGTCAGTTTAATGAAATACTTTTGCACCCGGCTGGCGACCTGCATGGGAGAGAGAGAATAAATAAATAAATAAATAAATAAATAAATAAGGATTTCAATTCGGCAGGTTGGTGTGTGTGTATGTGTGTGAGAAGCAGCAGCAGTACCTGTTTGGCCGTCCTGTTCCCCAACTCGTCTGCAATCTTCTGCCACCGTTTGGACTCCACCTCCTCGGGTGGGAACTTGAGGAGCAGCTGCTCCAGCTTCTTCTACAGGGAACAGGAAGTACAGAGAGATTTAGCTACAAGACAAATGAAAACGGCGCCTGAAATGCAAACAAGCTGATTTTAACGGAATGAAGCGTCATGTTATGTTTTAGAGACGACGTGTCGAGGTTAGTTTGCGTGTCAGAAAGGCGCTGATTAAACTGACTCGTTACCTGCTCCTCCACCGTCCACAGTTGGTTAAAGGTGTCTGGTTTGTTCTGGTGAAACGGTCTCCCTCTGATCATCTACAAACACACACATACACCATCGTATATAATGCGCACAAATAAACTCTCTCACTATCACCCAGGTTCTACAACCGTCTGTAAAAGCCAATCTTTTGGTGTGCAAACAAAGAGGCTCACGTGTGTCCTGTGTCTGAGCATTCCGTGTTCTGGAGCGTCGCTGGAAGGCAGAGACGAGTACACACCAGAGCCGTCGCTCTCCTTCTTGGGATCGGTCGGACTTTTTGGTCTTGCCGGTACGCTCACTGTAAGCAGACCATCACAATTCGGTCAACATCCATAACGAGCACTGATTTCTGATTGATTCATGTACAGCAGGCTAGGTCTATAGTCACACACCGCTGTTAGCATTCAAACAGACGTTTAATAAAGGCTTAAAATAAATCCATCAAAATTACTGCTTTATTTATGTATCTTGTGAAAACCTCCTTCATGCACCTTGTGAATGTGTAGGACGTTGGTGTGATGCATCAGATTTCAGCTGATTATTTTGAAAGCACAATGTTTTATTCCTCTTATAAACACACACATGTGTGACATCATACGATTTAGCATTTTATGTAAACGCTGACTAAACATCTCCTTACAGAGAACGTCCGCATATGAACAACGGGGGTGTGTGTGTGTGTGTGTGTGTGTGTGTGTGTGCGCGCGTGCGTGGAGGCTGCACTGTGTGGATCAGCTGTTGCTATGGTAACAACAGTGCATTAGAAGGAGTGTATAACCTTTGGAGCAATCGGAAAACAAGAACAACACCGTGTTATGAACGCTCCAAGGACTTTTAGTCGAACTGAAAATAAGAAGCACGATGCCCGTTTTAGCTGCATTCTAAATTTATTCTGTGCAAAACGGATACCTTAACGTCCAGGAGGTATCGGAGCTGCGGGATCTTGTTACAGCTGTTAAAAATGCTTGAAAGAGGAATTTTAACTACGGAGTATTTTATGTTGAATCCATTTAATTTAACGTAATCTTGAAAAAAAGTCTCATTTAATTATATCGGTGACAGGAAGCATGTGATGCAAAGAGGGAGTTTGCTGCAAGACAGCCGTCTAGCCACAGATACCTTTGTCGAAAATTAACTTCAACTGCCTGGTCTTGCGCTTCTTGTCACAAAAGTCCCTTTCGAATTCACTGCGGCCTGAGGTGTACTGGTCCCACGCGATTTCGGGAAGCTGGACGACTCTCTGCGGACAGGGCAAGCCCAACTCCACCTGAGGGAGGGAGAGAAAAAAAAAATTATTCGATTAACTTGCACCAAACAAACGGACATCTCACAAGGTAGCTTTAATAAATGATCGAAAATTTTTTCCTGAGCGTTAGTCACATTAACCGTCCTGTACTCCGACATGAATGTAAAAATAAACCTTACGTTGGGGGTCTCCATTCAGACCGGGAAATATCGACGGTGCTTAATTAATGAAACAACAGACAGAGGAAGAAGGTCTTGGGGTGTGTGCAGAAACCAGAATACTGTGAATTTTTGCCTGAATCTTGGGACACAGAAGCGCTGAGAGTACACCACCTCACCTGTTTCTGAAGCTGGTCCACGAAGGCGACAGGGTTGGTCAGGGCCTGCTTCTGGTGGAGAGCAAGTGCCTCCAGATCCAGGATGGCCTGGGTTCTCTGGGCCTCCAACACGCTGATGGTCTGGAGCAGTCTCTGATAGCTTAAAAGCAGAGGACGAGGAGAACCGTGAAGGGTCAAATCAAAGATTATATGACAGTGTCTCACATATCACATGACAAATTACTGATGCCGAGTGAAGAAAAGAACAGAAAAAAAAAAATCAGGGTAAATACTCAAGGTAACAGTAAGAAATGTGGCCTATTTATTACTTTCTAAGAACTACTCAGATCAAAATGACAAGATAAAGATGGGCTCAGAAAGCAGAGAAATCACCAAGTCCTGCTACTCAGAAGTTCAAGCAAACCCAGACAGGACATTGACGGAAATGCAAATGCAGATCAAAGTAGAGACAACACCTGATTTGGTTAAACTGGTACAGTTTTTAAAAAGAGCCGGCTTACATATCAGCACAGGAAGCTACAAAGATGTTGCAAACAGTTGCGTTCATCTATTATGCACGGCGCTGGGTTGAGTCTTGGCCCATGACAGGGTCTACGCTACCAACTAAGCGTGGTCCAAATTGTCTCTACTGAAGCGACGGGGAGAAAAACCAAAAAAAAACGAATAAAAGGGGGGGGGGGGGGGGGAAA
>JAQMYK010000001.1:35042715-35056465 GCA_030014345.1 Clarias buthupogon
CCCCCCCCCCCCCCCCCCCCCCCCCCCCCCCCCCCCCCCCCCCCCCCCCCCCCCAGAGACACTCGGATAAAGGCACTGCAAAAAATCAGTTCCTGCATTCGCACTTACTGCCTCATGAGTCTAAGAAAAGATGCAGCGCGCACACACACACACACCGAGACCACAGTACTGCAGTCTCTGATATGATAAAACTGACACTCGGTGGGAAAAGTCAGGGACCAGCCTGAAGTCAAAGAATAATGTCTTTTTTTTTTTTGTGGTGGAGGTTTTTATTTCTTGCACATCACCTGCTCTACCACTCGTATATAAAATATATAAACAGCTTCTAATGGTGTTCCTGAACCAATCAACATAACAGTTTGAGACATACCCTCAAAAACACACACGTACTAAAAACTCGCCTGCATCTTTCACTGACTCTCGATTAGTTTCTCTACAAATCAAAGCTCTCTCTCTCATTCAGACAGCCTCCATAGAAGGTTTTGCTGTTTCTCCAGACCATAAGGCTTGTGCAGTTGGCAGCTTTACGCCCTACTGAATCGATGGATGAACCAGCTGGGCACGACCCAAGACAACCTGTCCATCCACAGAAGGCAGTGCCTTTTCAACCACGGGAGTAGAAATTGTTGAACGTAAAGCTCAGATAAACCTCAGCTAAAAGCCGCAAAGATATATAAACGACAGAATGAGCCGAAACGAGGGATTGTTTGCACGCTGCTCCCTGTCAAGGCTGATTTACATGATAAGCAGGACTCGACTCACTGCAAAACGTAGCTCAAACACTTTAAACGAAAATAAATCACAGAGCAGGTGCAATGCAGAAAAAAAAAGAAAAAAAAAAACTAAAATTAGCAGCACAGTATCTACATTCTAATAAACACATTACCTTATTTACATCACGTCTGGCATCAGCAATAAAAATATAATGTGAACATAAAAAGATGACACAGGCTTCAAAGACAGACAGACAGACAGAAACCGAACACTCCACGTACTCTTTGTTGTGTTTAAGAGCCAAGTGATCGGATTCGAAATAGTAGACATCAGGATCGTCCTCCTCCACCTCTTCCTCCTCGGCCTGCCCGACCGATGGTTCTTTGGTGGATCTGGTAACTTTACTAAGCAACAAGCCGGTGGCTTCACCGACCCCAGGCCCTGCGTGTTCAGAGAGTTCGCTATCGGCCTCGCTGACGAGGCTCGGCTCATCAGTCAGAGGTTCTTTATGGCAGGCCGAGTCATCCAAGTCGAGAGGAACCGCCGCGACCTCTTCCTTCAGTAATCCGTTATCCATGTGGGGGGAACCAGGCTTGGGGGAGCTGCATCTTGGCCCACTAACACAGGAGGTGCGGCGAGGGGAAGTCCTCAAGGTGTACCTATGCTCTTGAGGCTCTGTGAAGGAAGGTGGCTCCGTGGGAAGCTGGGAGGACAGCCCTGCTGTTTCCCCTGAGATATTTGAGCAATCGTCCAATGGGTCCTGCAGATCCACAACCAGGCCACCGTTAGTGCTCTCCTTAGCCACGTGCTCGTCCTGTACCTGGCTACTGTCCCCGACCACGTCCACCTCAACCTCAACTTCAGGCTCCAGAGACAGGACAATTTCAGAGGCCTGATCAGCTGAGCAGTTCCTCTCTGCATCGGCCTGAGGGCCATTGAACTCATCCACCTGGTTAAGGAGCGGGGATGTACAAGGCACAATGGGGTCCAGGGTTGAAGCTGCCACTTGGCTGCCATTGGGCAGCGAGGGACTGTTCGTGAGCGTTGAGGGGCAGGCACAGGGCTCTGCAGGCAAAACCACAGATTCTAAGTCATCCTTATGGACCTCAGACAGGCCATTGGTCGCCTTGTGGGACTCGACAGCTGGCAGAAAAGGACCGCATTCCTCTTTGTCCTCGTCCTTTTCCTCCTCACACTCTTTGTCGAGGCTGACAGACAACGCCAAGCCCGAATCTGAGGGAGAGTTTGAAGCAAAGTCCGATTTAGAGTCCTCATCGTTGCCCTTGGCCGCAGCCGGATCGGGGCTCTCGGGTTTGGGAACCGGCTCCTCTTCAGTTCCTTGGGATTCCCCTGAGTGAGAGCACCGCTTAGCCCTCTTCAGGGAAGGAGAGGATTCTTGTCCTCCCACAGCCCGAACTCGTTCTGAGGTTTCTGACCTCTCTGGCTCGTCTTTCTCAGAGACAGACAAGCCCCGTTTCCTGTGTGTGGGCAGAGACTCTCCTTCGGCTACCTTGCCTGACTGATTCCCGGCCTGCTGGTTCTGCTGGCAGTCCTGCTTCTTCGAGGGCAAGCGAGTCCTGGGTGTGGGAGGAGGCGAGGTCTCCTCTGGCTGTGCGATGCTGCGGTTCCTGAGGGTTCGGCCACAAAAGTTTTCGTCCAGTCCATTTAACCCCACTGATGATCTTGTGACACGCGAAGAACGGGACGCGGCCATACTATGGAGGGTGCCTAATGACTCCTCATCGTGGTGCTCTCCTCTGCAGCAGAATATGGGCACCTGAAAAAATAAAAATATACAAATACAATTGTTATATAGGCTGCTTCTGCAAAGGGCCAATAGACTTTAAAAAGAAAAAAAAAGCTGCCCAAACATGATGCTTTCACGCCGTTCTCTGATCACAACAATGAGCTTTGCGGTGTGACTGAGAAATCAAGCATGAGCAATCCTGTTGACTGAGTCGGGGCTTGTTTCATGAACAGATTTTTCTTTTTAGTCACATAAAAAGCAACACTATACTCAGGTTACAACATTTCATGTTATTCCTATTCCTCAGCTCCACTGCTTTCTGTCACAAACAGTAGAGACTGGAGCATCAGCAGAGCGTTTTCTACAAAAAGCAGATCGGGCACAGGCTGAAAAAATGCCCGTCAGCAAGTAGCATAATGAGATAAAAACATATCTGGCAAGACAGATTTTAACCACCGTTCTCGTTTACTGCCCTTATCAGCATCATAAATACAAAACGCCCATAGGTGCCAGCAAATGCAGTTATTCTGTTATCTGAGCTTCACAAAGCCTTAACAAAAATTAACCAAAGCCATCCTGTGAAAAACAAGCCAAAGATTTCCAAGCAATTTCCATCCAATCCCCTCTGTGGGAGGCTGACTAAAATGTTGAGGACAAGCTGTGGGATTTAAACAGGTCATATCCAGTTACTGCCATTCAAGACGAAATTACAGGCCGCGCCACAAAACATCTGCCGTCGAGATCCGGAATTCGATCGCGTCAACGGGACATGGCGTTGTCTTCCATTGAGTTTCTCTCACGCTAAGCAGCAGCTAATAATCAAACAGCAACCTTAAGACCCTTAGGCCAATGTGATACAAGTTCGTTTCACGAGACAACCACGCCGTGTCGATCAAAGATCCAAAATATCTTCATTCGCACCTCAACCGCATGACTCCCGTGTAATTAACAAAATGCTACTTGACAGCGGTGCCGTGGGATTTAAGATTTAGCCCTTGCTTCATGTCTACCCAAAGGGATTGATGCAGCGGCACTTTAATCTCTCTAGCCGTCTCGCTTCCTCTTCTGTATGCTCGTACATTCAAACAGAAAATTTACTTTCAAACATTCTGGCTTCGTTTTGACGTCTTTCATGGCATCTTTCATGAGGGAAAAATCGGGCTTTGAGACAAGAGCACACACTAAAATGATGCATTGAGGAAAAAGGGAGAGGGAGGCAGGACTTCCGTGGTGTCTGTTAATGTGGGAGAGGTCAAAGCAGCTGTCAATCATTGTGTGTCATTTCATCTACAGATGGAACGGGAAAAAATTGGAAGATTTTTGGGGTACTTTTTTTTTTTTTTTTTTTTACGTGGGAGGGGTAACAGTACTGCAAATAAAAAATCTGCGTGAAGGAAAAAAAATTCCTGCACGATTCTGTAACGTCTCATTGTGAGCGATGTAATTCAACAATTTTACCCAGACGCTTACTGTGCAATATGTTTATTGTTGAAATTTAAAATTTACTTTCCGTACAATTTTGGACTTATGTCATTTTCATGCACTGACGACAGCATTTTCACGCACTGAGGACAGTTATGACTACGTTATAAACAAACAACCAAATGATTGTTTAATTCCAGGATTTCTCTGACTTCCATCAGCTGGGCTCACAGAATAAACCTCAGAACGACTGAAGTTAGATATTTGACAGAAACTTAAGTTAGAGCTTTCATGGAGGACTTTCACACTAGGTGTGACTGATTTGTACCGTGCCCAGGAACGATTGTTCCTCCTTCCCCATCCTCCCCTAGACAGCGGTCATCTTATTTTTTTCTTCTCCGTACTCAGGTGCGCTTGCTTATTTTCAGCCTCCAACAACGAACAGTAACACAGTCATCCGCTTGTGACATCTCAGAGACACCATGCACTGACTTCTCAAGCCAGTAACCAAAAAAGACGTATATGCCTGCAAATTGAAGTGAATTCACAGAACACATCAGGATTATTTCTGTATAAGGAGGTTAAATGTGTTTCAGTATGGACTTTGCCTTGAAAACACACACCATCCACGTTAAACATTTTTCATTCAAGGTTTCAACTGAGAAAACGTCTTGAATCTAAGGACACCTTCATGACAAGTCATGAACTCACCTTTATTCCTGATTAGAGAATCATTACGGAGGAGGATGGTTCAAAATAAAAAAGAAGATTCTCCTGGTTTGTCATTTATCAGGCCCCTTGTCCTGTGTGTGTGTTTTAGCCGCGTTTCCAAAGCTCATAACCCACTACTCTTTCACTTCATGATACATACACATTAAAATATATAAACCCCGTTTAATAATCATCAGCGCTTCAAATGTGTGAACAAAAACAAACGTGTTGCTAGCTAACACTTCACCACCTGCTAAACTAGCAAGCGCGTTTCACACCGAGAAACAACTTAACGTTACAAACGCACACATTTTAACCTAATTCTTGAACTCGTATTACATTAAAACAACGTTATTTAGTTCAACATAAAAATTAAGAAAACCCTTAGCGCTCCTAACCGTGTCATTCATGAGAAGTTAGCCGAGCAACTTGCAGAAAGCTAGTTAGCAGGCTCGGTCCTGAAGCACGCGCCCGTTTCTCGTGTATAGTGCACTACGTAGGGCGCACGTGCCAGCCGTTCATTCAGACGGCTGCAGAAGTGCGCTCGTGCCATGCGCACGCGAACGTTTGAAGTTGCAGAGGGGAGGGGGGGGAACGCGATTTAGCATAACCGGCTAACACACGCTAGCTAGCGCTAGCTCAACTAGGTACATGAATATAAAACGTTACTTGCTAACGAATGAAATAAAAACATATACAAAAATTCAACATGTGGTTATTCGTTTTCAAAAAGGCCACATACATGTATATTTTTAACGTTTGCTTATGCTAGCATGCTAAGTGCTAAAAGCTAAGCTAACGCTAGCTAATTGTTTAGCGCGACAACTTTTCCCCTCACGCGCACCGCAGACTGGGCACTCTAGTGGGTTTGTTTAGCATTTAACGCGTTTAGCATCATTTTAATATACATACACGCGCAAAACGCGTGAGAATATTTCGTTTTTTAAACGATTCGGTGAAGCTACAGAATTACACTTACCACATTTCCGCAAACGGTTTGCTGCGCACTGGGCGGCAGCCATGTTTTCTGGCCAGTCTGCGATACTTTTCATTCACACCCGTTTTCCGTTAAGTCCCGCCCCCCTTCTTTTTGTTGCTGCGACTGGTAAGCTTTTACGCTTCGAACACGCGAGTTAACGATTAATTAGCCAATCCTGATGCAGGAGAATGCAGGAGGTTAGTCAATAGAGAAGCTCGGGAGGCGGAATTTCAGTGAATACGGGTGTGGAGAGAAAATAGCGCACTCTATAGCCTGTGCTTGGAGATCGCCACACCGTGAGCCGACTGTGACGGGAAAATGTGTCGCTGTCAAAGTCTCTTTAATAATGAACCATGTATGTCCTCTGCCTGGGTAGTGGCTCTGTGCAGGCTGGCTGACGACAGATATTGAATTTGAATATTGACAGTTGTTCAATAATAAAAACCCGGAAAAAAAGTTCCTTCTCACGCAAATGGAATTGAATTTGTATGCGACTTCTCCAGAAACCAAAAAATAAATAAAATAAAAATAATAAAATAGAGATGCGTTTAAAAAAAGAACGTGTTTCAATGGTTTTACAGTCATGCAGCAGAACCTCAGCATCCGAATTAAATGTTTAATTTTGGAGGCGAGTTCTTAGGACAAAAATTTGATACGATACATTGCAATAAGAATTTTCCCGTAAGAAGTAATGTAAATGCAAATAATCCGTTCCAGCCAACCAAAAATATTACCAACAAAAAAAGGCAGAACGGACGGCTCCCGCATGTGCAAGTAAATTATCCGGCATTCGGTTCGTTTCATTCGTTTGTATGCCAATGCAAATTTCTTGCAAACTTTAAATAAAGCCGAAAATTCCTAAGGGAGGACAAACGTATGCTGAGGCTCCACTGTAATTCCAGTTTATGTTTGGTTTTGTGACGTTTAAGATTTAGACACACCTTTCAATTCATTGCATATTCTTTACCCCGGCCCTTAAATCATTAATATAGCTCAACATTGTACTACAACATCCTCAGGTCATAATCGAACTTGCGACTCATCACAGGTTTGGAAGAAAAAAATAAATAAATAAAGAGATCATATGAAAGTTACAGCCACACCTGATCGCTTTATCACACAGAGAGCCACAGCATTTTAGTTTCACAGCATTTTGTGTTTAATTACAGCCAACCGAAACTGACATTTATATATTTTTTCCAAAGCACAGATACAGCATTCAGTGAAAATTAAAATAATAAAAAAACAAGCTATTATATACAATAATTAATTAATTAATTTAAACAAGCTGAAGGTGATCTATTATTGAATATTTTTTTACATACACATTTCAGGACGTGTTATTTTGCGCTTCTACATGCGATCGAGAAGAGAACTTCGATTTTCCTGCAAGCATACTTTCAGGACCTGGGCTAGCTTTCCTGATTAGCACAAAGAAAAAAAAACCCCTGATCTGTACACGATCAAGTGAATCACACAACCTTCTGACATAAATAAGAGACTATGCGGGACTCTTTAAATACGAGTACATTCATGACTGGACGTCAGGGCTGGAGCAGGTGCTGCTGATTTGACAGTGCTAAACAACAAGAAAGGGGGAAAAAAGTGCTGTCCTGAGATTACCGTATTTTCTGGAGTATAAGACACATGGTTTTCGCTTAATTTGATCAGCATGCAGAAAGCGAACAATTCTATGTCTAAAGTGTATGACGTGGTCTTTATGAAGACAACAATTATGAGCTCATTTTCTGGAAAATATGGTACGTAGGGCTTTGGATCCCCTTGTAATCACGTACGTCATTCAGAAAAACGCTTAGCTTAGAGCACACCTGAATAAGAGATGTTATATACATACACACAGCATCAGGCACATCCTCTACAGTATTTGAAGCAATACGTGTCAGAATAAGGAACAGGAAGTGACACAGCACTGAAACGTGTTGTCCAGCAGCTGAGTATTATTTTTAATGCATGTCTAGCTGAGAGAATTATCACTGCTTTAAAGGAATAGTTCATCTAAAATAGATATACATTCACACTGAAATTGTTCCCATCAATGTTTGTCTGACATTTGTTTTTTTTGTAGCTAATAATTCAGCTGTTAATGTTGTTAAAGTAGTAGAAATCTACTTCATGTAGATAAACAATTATACATTTCTGCCTTAATCAATCACTATTTTTTTCTTAGTGATTTACAACCTAGTCAAGTTTACAGTCATCTTTTATACACAAAACTAAACAGTGGAATGTTATAAGGTGGCAATTTTTAAATGTTTCTTTGCTTTAATAGTAAAACTATTTACTATGCGTGTGATGGGAATGCGTATAACGTGGTGCGAAAAGACTTGCATTACTCATTAGCTGCTCGAAAAACTGAAAACCACGCAAACGTCAGACAATAAACGTGTCCTGGCCGGGGGTGAATTTGATTTTCAGTCGACTTGACCTAACTAGCTAATGGTGACGTATATACAAACGTGAAGTGTAATTCATGAGGTTTGTTAACTTGTAACGTGTTAGGAATGCACACGGGGAATGAAGGACAGGCGAGTGAGAAGCGTAGGATTTCCCGTTTCCCTACAGGGCTCGGGTCTCCACCTCGATCTTCTCCTCACCCTGAGAGGCGTCGGGGTCCTGGTGGCTCACGCTGGGTCGCACCACCACCATGGGGCCGCCGCCGTGGATCGAGTGCAGGAAGTTCCACGTCTCCTCCGAGATCTGCCCTGAATCAGCGCCTTGTTGTTCAGGAAGAAAGACAAAATCACAATAAGTTTGATTATTTATTTATTATTTTGTTTTATTTATTTTCTTTTGAAGATGGCTACCTTGCTTGAGAGTGACGTGGCCATTTTTGTTCACAGCGATCTTCGAGTTGTCGATAGGTCCTGGAGGATCTGGGGAAAAAAAATAAAAAATTCACATCTAAATGAAATTCTAAATAAACACAGATGAAGATACGGGCTAGTTTTGTTTAGCATGAGGGGCGCTTTACTGCATGTGTGGTTCTTGTCAAAAGAAATTTTCAAAACCTTCACACTCTTTACAATAACCTGCTGCTGCTTAAAGGACGGCGTTTTTGGCGCGAAGCAGCTCTGTATATGACATAAGTGTGGTATAAATGCAAACCCCGGGATACGTCATACACTGCCCTCTAGGGACAGGACGTAAAAACGTAAACACTACTAAACTAATTTTAATGGGATTTTCACAAGTGTATTTGGCCGAGCTTGGGGTAACATAGTCATTAGTTCTTCTCAAAATTCAACGGTTGACACTGTACATATTTTAGATTTGGTCCAACCACACCGGATGCTGAGCCGCCTGCCAGTGTGTGAATAGTTTAAACATGCACCACCTGGTGGATTATAGAGGAACTGTAACATTTTACTACCTCAAATGCAAACATGCATCAATAAAATAACTAATTAAAAAAAAAATTTTTTTGCCACACAAAACGTAATCTAATTGATTACCCCCAAAACACACACCCCAACACCCCCCCCGCCATTAGTGATGTGGTGAACACTGACCGTTGTCTTTGCCCTTAATGAAGGCCTCCCATTCCCGGAACCAGTGCATGCTGATACAGTAGATAACCACGGGGGACTCCTCCTCCTGAAATGCCTTGTTCAGCTGCACACACACACACACACACACACACACACACACACACGCGCATAGAGATAGATCTCTAAAATGTCTCTGCTGATTTGAAAATGTTTCAGTTGTAAAGGACCAAAAGAAACAGACTTTCTGTTTTTAACAAGGAACAGAGGAAGGAAAGAATAAAAGAAAGAATAAGTGGAAGACATGAATGAGGGAAATAACAGGACAGAATATAAATGGATGGAGAAATAACGAAACAATGGAACGACAAAGGAAAAAGAAAAGGAAACAGGAAAGGAAGCTAAAAAGAAATAAATACAAGAAAGAAAGAAAGAAAGAAAGGGTTGTCAGTGGGGGAAATGTAAACAAAAGAATAGAAAAAAAACAAGAGGGAAGGAAGGGAAGAAAGTATTAAAAATGGTTTTATGAAAAGAACAAGTAATAAATTAAAGAACGAGGAGTAGGAGAATGAAGTGAGGAGTAAAGATATTAAAGCAGGAATGAAGAAGGAGGAATTAGTGAAAAGATAAACCAACTTAATAAAGAAAGGGAAAAGGAAGTGAAAGAGGAGGAGCAAAAAATAGAAATGAAAAGAATAAGAAAGAAGGAGAGTGAAGGAGAGAAGGAACAGAAGCTGTGTGTTTTAACTGCTTTCTTTAGGGAATCTGTGCTGATGAATTAATAATGCTGTCGTGTTTGTGGGTCTCTGCTCTTGAGAACACACACACTCATACACACTCACGCACGCACACGCATGCACACACAGACGCACTCACACACGCGCTCGCACACATTCACACAAAAACACTCACCCGTATGAACATGTCCAGCTCGTTCTTGCGGCGTTTCTCCAGTTTCTCAATGTCCAGCTGACAGGTGTGGCAGACGTACAGGTGGTTGACTGCTGGCCCTCCGCCAAACCTAATCACCATGGAAACCGTTACAATCTCCACTGAAACTCTCTCTCTCTCTCCCTCATATACTGTGTATATATTTATAAAGATGTATATTTATATGCAAATATTCACATACTGTACATGTGTGTGTGTGTGTGTGTGTGTGTGTGTGTGTGTGTGTGTGTGTGTGTGTGTACCTGCTGTAGAGATGGTCCCAGACGTTTTGGGGCAGCATGAACACCAGGTCATTGATGTATGAAGCCTTGTGGGGCGGCACACCTGCAGAGAGGAACACGGGGCAACACTCAGCCTCTTACTGACACACACTCACACAAGAACCTCCGTCCTCAAGTGTATACATAAGAGAGAATAAAAAAACCAAAAAATTCAATTAAAAGAAGAAATAAGACAGAAGGAGAGTGAAAGAAGGAAGGGTGTGTAGGAAGGGACGAGGAGGAGAGGAATAAAAAATAAATAATAAGAATGGAAGGAGAAAGAGAAATTGGAGGAATAAAAGGATGCAAGGACAAAAATGTGAAGAAAACAGTAAAGGAAGGGGTTAGAGGTCATATAAAACGTGGCTCTCCTCACCTCCGTGTGCACACAAGAAGTCGTGGTTGGAGATCGGCCCGGGTTCTGCGTAAGTCCGGAATTTGTTGAGCCACTGGCGCGAGACGTAGAACTGGAGCAGACTCGGCTCCATCATGTTGACCAAAGCTGTCACTCGCTGTCTCTCCTTCTGCACCTCCTCGCTGCTTTTCCTAGATAAAAAAAAAAAAAAAAAACAAGACATGAATTGAGAACGCACCATTTGGCTTTAACCTTGAGCCGTGCCAGTTTAATCAACGATCAAAACTGTAAATCCTAGAATTCAGCGTAATAACTGCCGCCGTCGTTATTAATTATAATCCCATTGTCTCTCAGCACTAATCCATCAGGCCACACCCCTTCATCTCTTCACACCAACCCACCTGGCCGTTTTGGGGCAACATGAACACCACTTATCTCTCTGGATGAATCATTTTGGCCTCCTTTGATTGTAAGCACCATTCCACCTGGCCACACCCTCTAACCCCTGTACTTCAGGAAAGCTTTTTCCTTTTGTATGGGGGGGAAAAAAACGTACTTGTAGAAGAGCACGTAGGCCTCGGCGTTCTGAACACAGGACTCAGAGACTTCCGTCACACTCTGGTCGTCAAACTCGTACCACAATTTGTTCAGGTCGTTGCGGCAGTACGCCACATAGTGACCACCTGCACATGGGGGTAAAACAAAACAAAACATGCAAAACTCATGTGACACTTAATATCGCAAGTGTTACACAAGAAATTCTTCAGAGCAGCGGCGTCAATATTTACTCTTCAAATTGACACACACCCACACACACACCGCATTAATTAACATCATAACTCTAAAAGATGAAGTGGCTGTAGAGTCGATAACGATTACATCATTTCTTCCCAAAGCCACTGCTTTCACTGATCGACATGGTTTCTGAAAAATCAGATCTTGTTGAGAGTTTCATTGAAGCTGCACCACAAAGCGTCAACTCTTTGAGTGTAAAATCTTTTTGCTCTCTCTCTCTCTCTCTCTACCTCACTTCATGTGTAAATAGTGAATGGTTCCTGGATCGCTATTTGTATTTTTTTTTTCTTGTTTTTTCTTCTTCCTGTGCAAGTGGAACTCACTGCTGGCGGTGCCGTGGTGACAGATGACGGACAGCAGGTCGTAGGTGGTGGTCTGGGCCGGGCTGTCTTTGGCCAGGAAGGGCTGCAGGTCCAGGCCGTCCAGTGGGAAAGAGACATGGGTGCTGATCTTGGTGGAGAACATCAGCTCGTGCCTGAAGCGCTTCAGGTGAATGCATAAGATCTGGAATAAGAGAAAACGTTCCCCATCTTCTTAACCACCCAGACTGGACTCGAGTCTTTAGTGTGTGTGTATGTGTGTGTGTATATATTTCTGTGGTCGGGGTAAGAAGACTACACTATGTATAGTGTCAAAAAGAATAAAAAAAAATATGCACACTTTTTCATCCTCCAAGAGCTCAGACTCATCACTTGTGTGAAAATGTTAAATTAACAATCGAGAATCAGCAGAAAGACGTTATCAGAATGCCAGAGCTGTCACTACTGATTACTGCTGCATTAAAGCCCTGCGCATTCGCCTTCTAACATCTAGCAAAATTTTAATAAGGCTTTTAAGACTTCATAGAAATCTGACAAATTACACCACGGCACTGCATTTGGTATAAAAGATAAACAAGCAGAGAGATTTATCACTCACCTCTGGCAAACTCTGGACTTTGCAGAACTTGACTCCGTTTCTCAACCTGAAACGAAGAAGAAAATACACAAAGCTAAAACCCTCAGAAACCAAATGTTACTGTCTGATTATCACATGCAAAACAAAGAACCGTGCAGTAAACATGGCTTTATAATAAACAACACCAACAAGCTGATACACAACAACATACACCACAAAGTTTACACTGAGTTGTTTGGAATACTCACTTCTTACACTTTTCACAACTGTACATGTTGTCTCCTAAAGAGGAACACGCACACACACACACACACACACACACACGCAAGGTGAATTCAGGGTAAAAAAAATTTTTAATGGAGATGAGGCTTATCAACAGGTTTGCTTTCACACAGAAACATTTTCCTTCCTCCTTAACTTCTTCATACCTTCTGAACTTATTTTCCTTCTAAACCGGCCTCTTTCAGACCTCACCTTCTTCTTTACTACTTTTCTCCTGAACTCTCGTCTGTCCAAACTCCCTCCCTAATGAATGTTCTTCTGAACCTTATTTTTCCCCCCAACCTTTCTTTCCCTCATTCCAAGCTCTTTTTTTCCCCTAAACATCAACTTTACTTCATTCCTTCCTTTCACACTGGTCCAAACTCCCTTCCTTTCTTCCTAACTTTTTAACAATGTCTCTCCGTCTGAACTGAACTTTCTTCTGAAGACTTTCTTCCAATTTTTTCCAAATTTTGACTCAATTCCACAGTCACTTTACTGCACGCAGATTTGCAAAAAAAAAAAAAAAAAGGTAATCACTAGGTTCATCTTCTATACACTTTAAACTTTTTTCCTTTCGTACCTTTAGAGATCGGTAAGGCTGGAGTAAAACCCTGTACCACCATTTCGGTTTAGTTGAGTTTTCTGAACATATTTTACCTTAATGAAATCTGAAAGGAGTTAACTTTTCTTGATTGCCATGTTAAATTTTATATATATATTCATTTTTTTTTTTTTTTTTTTTTTTTTTAAGTTCTTGACAATAAAAAGTTTGTGGGAAAGCCTTACTTACCTTTGAGTTCATCCCGGGCGAAGAAAGCGGCCAGGCAGTCCTGCAGTGTGACGACCGGACCCCAGAACCAGCTACATATAAACACAACAACAGAATAAACCGTCAACATCAATGACATGTGATTCAATCTACGTGCTGAAGTTGAAAGTGATATATATATATATTAGTGATGCGCGGGTCGTCTTTTAACCCGCGGGCCCCGCGGGGCAGGTTGGGGCGGGTAAAGAAATTGTTGCTTTATTTGCGGGGCGGGTTGGGGCGGGTCATTAAAAATTTATTTATTTTTTTTAATCCATGTATGTTGCGTGCAATTCCGCTGCCAGTCACAACAAGAACAAAGAAATAAAAGTGAAGATGGA
>JAQMYK010000001.1:35065974-35083140 GCA_030014345.1 Clarias buthupogon
AATTTGACCATCCAGCTTAGATAAATGTTATGTCATTGATTGATAAAATCTGGATTAAGGATATTTTATTTTGTTTTGTTTTATTTATTTAATTTTTATTTTTTAGTTCACCCCCTGAGGGATTGCCACCTTATTGTAGTCAGGGGGTTTACTGCCTCAACATAATTCAGCAAGAACAATACTGTTACTATAAGCACAGGGAAAAAACAGTGCTCGAACATGTATAATGAAACATGAAACATAATATTATTATTATTCCGATTGAAATTCCGCAGATTGTTGGGCGTAAATTTTAAAGCAGGCACTACTGCCCTCTAGCGGTCAGACACAGAAACAGCAAGCAAAGATGACTGATTATACTGTAAGCGCCATCTAGTGGACATATTATGTATTATATATATTATGTGGACATATGGCATTACTCACATTTTGCTTTTTTTTTCTCTATATACTCCATATTTTGCAGATTTATTCTCACACATAATTATTTAATTTCAATATCTTTTACATTGTGGATATTAATTTGATTAATCTGAAATATTTTATATATTAAGGTTTTACGGTGTTGATATTTCTTATCGTTTAGAACTTACTTGTTTGCATGTTGTATAAACAGAACAAATGTGTGTGTGTCTGTTAGTTTGTTTATTTGTTTATTTATTCTGCACAGATTTGAATGGTCTTTAGCTAGCTAATTTTAAAATATTTTAAAAAGACATTTATTTGTCAAGAGTGAATTATTTATTAAATTTTATTATGGCGTATTCTGTACGTTTAAATACCTAATATTAAACATTTTTGGTAAGCTATTTAATAGGCTATATGACTCTTATTTTGAACGACCTGTTACCATTTTGCATTTGTCCGCCCCCATAAATCAGTCGTGTTCAAATTACCAAATGACGCCATATTTGGTATTTAGGGCACTACTCTGTACTTCTTTAAATCCTCGTGCTGTAGTGTACTTGTGTAGAGTCTATGGGTGGATTTGGGATTCCGCCATCTACAGTTGTCTTTCCCGAGCACGCAGATGGCTCCTAGCTGAAGCAGTGAATGTAAGAGGAATGACTTGTTTTATTATTATTACTATTTTTAATTTAATTGTTGTTATGTTTGCCGTTTGGCTAAGAGAAGTTAGCGATAAGAATAAAATATTATTACGTGACCGCTGTATAGCGGCGTTGATAGTCACCTAGCGGATTTGTTATTTATTATCAATTTACTTTTTTAATGTTAGCGCTTACTTGCTAAACAAAAAATGAAAAGGCAATGATTATTAGGGTAAAATAAATCATATAAACACTATATTTGTCTTGAAATGTGTAATATTGTTGAGGTTTTACTTGTTATTCCTCTCTCTGCGTCACCAAATGCCTGTTGTTCCCTATCAAGGTGCCCTACACAGCGCGCGCTCCTGCACTGTAAGTAGGGCACTAAAAGGCCAACATGGCGCCGTTTGAAACACGATCCAGTGTGAATGAAGAGAAATTACAAGTTAGATAAAAAAATATACATAAATTTATTGTGATAAATGTACTGAGTGATCTTGTTATTTCTGGTTAAAGTCCACGTGCATGTCTGTCTGTGAATGTTCTGAGTGTGTGTTTGGTGTGAGACAGTATATATGGTTCATACAGTACAGTTACTGGTTTATACTGGATTGGTGACAAAACATGTGGAAACTGTGGTGCATAATGGACCGAGTTCACTGTAGGAATTTGAATCTACTGTCTACGTAAAGTTTATGTTTGCGTCTTGTTTACACTAAGTTGTAATCCTTGTGTGATGCTGTGACAAATTCTGACTGGACAGACACACAGACACACAGACATACAGACACACAGACATACAGACATACAGACACACAGACACACAGACATACAGACATACAGACACACAGACACACAGACATACAGACAGGAATTTTTCCGAGACGGGTTTCTGGTCCTCCAGTGAATGAAATTTAAAGATATCACTGAAAGAACCAAGGAGTTCTGACCAGCGTACAGACTAAATCTTTTTTTCTTTATACAGACGTTTGCTACAAATAAATGCAGAGAAAATATCTAAGACACATTTGATGTCTGTTTTTTTTTTTTTTTTTTTTTTTTACACCCCATGACCGTCACTGACACTCCTTGCCTGAGACTGGAGACAGAAGTTTTCCACAGATTTACAAGTGTAAATTGATCTGATGTGAACACCCTCCTGTGTGCGTGTGTGTGGTTTTTGCAGGACCTCAGGCCGAGCCGGGGATCGTGTACGATGGTGTGAGTATGGCACCATGGCTGAGGACGTGCTCAGAGACTGCTCGCTGGCCTTAAAGACGGCCGTGCTGCGTGCGGCGGCGGACCTCCCCCTGTCCGTCTTTTCCTCCCTCCCACAGGTGAGAAGCTGTCTCTGTCTGTTTGTTCCTCTCGCTGTCTGTCACTGCAGGTGGCAGATAAAAAGAGACGAGCAAAAATTTTACCTACCTCTCTCTCTCTCTCTCTCTCTCTCTCTCTCTCTCTGAGCAGGTGAGCTTGAGTTCTGGCGCTAAGAAGCTCGTGGCCGTTGCTGCCTTCGGTGCCGTCTCCGTCCTCTTCCTCGCCCGTCGCTTCAAGAGGCGGAAAGGGAAGAAAAAAGTGGTGCAGGAGCAGAAGAGGTCTGACTTCCTCTCTACACTTCCACCACTGAAAGGTAACGGCAGTTTTGTTGTTTTTGCAATTAGATTTTCACTTCTTACTGATTGTTATTATTATTATTAACACACGTAACCGTGTCTTCTGTAAGAAACCTACAGCGTTCCTCAGTCTCAGAAATGATTATCTTTACCTTCAGCCTGTTGAATATTAAGATATAAACACTGTTATTTTGTGTAAACGTTATCATATTGGATCCGGTGCGTACTCTGTGTGAATCAGTTTTACAGGGTTTTTTTTCATCCTCATGAGTTTTTCTCTGAACACACACGTCCTCTTCCAGATGTGACTTGCGCCCGTCAGAACCTCAGTTTATCTCTGAACTCAAAAAGCGGCGTCTCCCGTCACGGCCTGTCTAACGGTGGCTTACACGGCAAACTCTCCAGCTCTCTGCAAAGTCTGACCTCGGTAAATACAAATCCTCACAAATGGCGTGTACTTTTTATATATTTATCTCCAGAAGGTTCTCAGTTTAAAACTCTTAGACATTTACCGAGCACATTGTTTTTTTCACAAAACGCACTGAATCCTTTCACCTTTACACAGAATGTTGTCGTTCACAAAACGCTCCCACAAAATGCTCTCGCATCCACAGTTTACGCTTTCACCCTCAAAATAGATCTCGCACATTGACACAAAAGAATCCTTTCAGCACTCTCACATTTACAGAAGTTCTCATATTTAAAAAAATAATAGGAATTTTGCCATAACGTATTCAGGAAATGTACAGATTATCACAACAGCTTGTTCTACTGCTGCGTGGTTCTTAAATATCTCTCTCTCTCTCTCTCAGGTGAGGAGCTTGAACTCCTGCAGCGAGGGCACCAACGGATCGACCTGCTGGGACGGAACCGACGATGCCAATCTCCGTGATATCGTCACAACGCCAGAAAACCTCTACATGATGGGTAAGAGACTTGGGTAAAGAGTCAAACGTGACCGAATGTAGTGTTACGAGAGAAACTAGAAACAACCGGCTGGTGTGACGCCGCCACATGTGAAACAGGAGCCGATTATTTTGCTGTAACATCATTCCTCAAATGTGTTTTGATCCTTTTTTTCATCAGACACAGTAATTTGCCATTGTACTTTTTATTTTAATTTTTATCAGTTTGTAGTTAAACTTATCGCTGCAGAACGATCAGAATACAAGCACGGTCAAATGCTTCATGGATGCTCTGACTCCTAATCACACAGGTATGGAGTTGTTCGAGGAGGCGCTGCGGCGCTGGGAAGAGGCGCTGAATTTCCGGAGCCGGCTCGCTGACGACGAGGCAGAGTGCTCTTCTGTAAAACTGGGAGCCGGAGACGCCATCGCCGAGGAAACTGTAGAGGTAAACAAAATGTGGTATATACTTTTTATATATATGTAAGTGCTTAGCTATAGTATTAAACGTTAATTTTTCAAGACGAGCAAACGTCATCATTTGTAAAAAATGGTGTGTTGAACAGGACATCATCAGCGGCGAGTTCATCCGTAAGCTGGAGTCTCTGCTGCAGAGGGCTTATCGGCTTCAAGAGGAGTTTGAAGGAGCGATGGGATTTGCCGAGCCGGCTTCGCACCACAGCGGTGAGTCGATACCTACAGAAACGCAGGAAGCGCACATTTCTAATACTGAGCCCCAACAGGGTGTGAAACTGTAACGCATGATTTGCTTTCTTCCTGGAAGAGAAAAACACCGAAGGCTCTATGAGGGAGGATTTAGATGACTCCTGTTGGAGAGACACCGTGAGCATCGGCTCCACCGACTCCTTCGTCTCCGCCGCGGAGGTGAACGTTGTCAGAATCTGTTGTTTAAAAGTGATGTCGTGCATGAAGCTTATTCGGTCCCTGTGTTCCTCAGCTGTCCGAGCATAAGGCCGCATTGGGGCTCGGCTCTCTCTGTCGTTACCCGTTCTACGAAGAGGCGCTGCAGATGGCCGAGGACGGGAAAATATCCTGCCGAGTTCTCCGGTGAGACCAAAGACTCGGATCAGATTCTCTGAGCATTCAGAATGAAAAGAAAAAAGAACAAAACAAAAAAAAAAACATATATATACATATATATTAGCATTCAGAATGAATGTGCAAACATGTTTTCTGGGAATGTTAATGTATGTGGGGCTAATCTGAGCGGGTTTGTGTGAATTGAAAGTGAGATATTTTTTTTTGTTTTTTTTTTGGTAGATGTGAGTTTTTATTTTCATTTTTGAGGAATTCAGTTGAATTTGGTGAGAATATGAAAACATTTTGTGAGGAATTTGAGATTTTCTTTTCACAAAACAAGAGCATTTTAATTGAATGTGTGAACGTCATTGTGGCAATTTAAGTACCATAAGTTTAAGTATAGTACTTAAGATTTAAATAGCATTATATGGCGTAATGAATTTGATTCATATTTTAATTATATGGGAATGAGGAGATGTTTGTGGAGATGTGAGATGCTTTGGTGTAAAAGATATGATTTCTTTTTCTTTTAATTTCTTTTATTTTAAACAATTTAAATAACATAACGTGTGTATTGTATTAATTTCATAGAGTAGTTTCTGATATACTGCACTTAATTGAGTCTTGTTTTGTAAGACTGGACTCTCTTTACATGACCTGTTTATTTAATGATCTGTTAATTCTTTATTGTTGTGGGTTTTTTCCCCTAATTAAGAACTGAGATGCTTGAATGCCTTGGAGACACAGATTTCCTGGCCAAGCTGCACTGCATCCGCCAGGCTTGTCAGGTACAACACTGTTTTCTTCAATCAACTTAATTAATCCACTTGAATGGCTTTGTAGCGGCACCCAGTCCCACTGCGTAATTAATTGCTGCTCTTTTAAGGTCATTCTCCAAGACTTATCGACTCGGAAGTTTCTGGCTGACGCGGGAAAAAAGATCCTGTCCTCAATAATCGTGAAAGCAGAGAAGGTGTGAGTTTTGATTTAATCTATTACTCTTGTTGATGTCTAGTAGCTCTGTACCTGCTATAGATCTTTTTTTTTTTTTGGGCTGTTTGCAGAACCCTAAGAGATTTGAGGAGGTTTATGAGGAGATGATTGGCTTCCTGGAGGAGCAGGAACATTGGGAGAGTGCCGAGGCTGAGCTCTCTACCAGAGGAGTAAGATATTTCTTAGAAAGTTTGTTAAATCGACTTGACGTTATTATTATTTTTTTTTCATTTTTATTCTTTCTTTCTTTCTTTCTTTTTTTTTTAAAACAGGTGAAGCATTTAAACTTCTATGACATCGTCCTCGACTTTATCCTCATGGATTCTTTTGAGGATCTCGAGAATCCGCCCATGTCCATTACCAATGTTGTGAACAACCGCTGGCTTAACAACGCCTTCAAAGAAACCGTATGTCTCAAAAATTTGTCTTCGAGCACTTTTCATCGCATTCCTAAACTTAGTGATTTATTTTATTTAATTTTTTTCTCTTCTTCAGGCAGTGGCATCAAGTTGTTGGTCTGTACTAAAGCAAAAACGACAACATGTGAAGGTACCGTTTCTGATCATGATCCATGATGGTTAAATTGCCAGGACAGGATGAGACAAAATCACATTTTCCTTCCATTTATGTTGAGTGAAACAGTGGGTGGGTAGCTTATGTAGGTTATGTTTATCGTCATATTCCTGTAAGTAATGCGTCCAAGATATCCAGTAGTTTAGCTATGTGTGGATAGATATTTTTTTATTTACCAACACCAAATGTTTGTTTGTTGAAATTATGATATTTTTTCAATAAGAGCAATAATGTGTTATCATTTGGCTACCAATGGGAAGCTGAAAATAAAGTCCACAACATCACTAAGATTTTTTTTATTTATTTTTTTTTTGCACATGGAAACTTACTAAATATTTTCTCCACTGTTTCAGGATCAGAACGGTTTTATCGCTCACTTCTACGCGGTGTGTGAGCACATCAGCCCCGAGTTAGCATGGGGTTTCCTTGGGCCGAAAAGCACCCTGCATGACTTCTGCTGCTTCTTCAAGGTGCAGCGTAAACACAATGCAAATTTAAACTCGACAACACAATTCTAGCATCATGCTTTAAGGTTTTTTTTTTTTTGGTTATTGTTGTTTTTCCCCCACAGGAACAGGTACTGCTCTTCCTGAAGGACATCTTCGATTTGGAGAAGGTGCGTTACTCCAGCATGGACACTCTGGCTGAAGACGTTCTGCGTCTCCTGCACCACCGAGCCGAGTTGCTTCTGAGCCACCCGGGCGCTGACTGCTCCGCCCACACTAACAGCCACGTCGGCGCAGTGCCCTGTCCGCTGTCTGGCACTCTGCCTGGGACTTGGGTGCAGTGAGCAACTCTATAACGATTCATAATTTCATCTGTCCGTGAAGAGGAAGAACGACATGTTCTCACCAAGAGCGATTTTTGACTTTTGTGTATTAGTAAAGATCAAAGTGAAGCACGTAGTGCAGTAAAACCATTAGTGTGTTGCTCTTTTCAGACTGATCACACATATTTACCAAAATTATCTATTTATTTCATATCTGTTTTTATTCTTTAAAAAATTGAGTGCCATGGAATGATCCCAAAATGTGAGTGCTTGGATTTCGATCAAATGTCATTTGAGAAGACCCTACTGTACCTCTGGCTAGAACGATCCAAAATCAATACCCCTTCTCACATTTCATGGATAAACCAGAGGTTTTAGGAGTCAATTTTTTTTTATATATACACACACACACAAACAAACACACACACACACCAAGACTATACTGTATAGTGGAGTGGAGGATGAATTATTTTAAACACTACATATTGGTCATGTTGGTTGTGACTATATAAGCCTTATTGTTAGCACCTGTGTCGTGTTCTCAAGTTTGAAGTTAATGTTGGATGTGCTGCATTTTTATTTTTTAATTGAACATTTTAACAAATTTTAAGGCCGATCGTTCTTTAGTGCTGACTTGGCTGCATGAATGTCATTTGTGTCAAAAGGGGTGGAGCTTAAGTTAAATCAGACACTTGTAAAACTTGATCATGTGACAAAACTCCTAACTGTTTGATTTATTCATCTAAATAAATACTGGTTCACACACAGATTGTGCAACCGTAACACTAATCCAGCTAGCGAGCTAGTTAGTTAGTGATCCATTAATGTTTGTTAAATCACTTTGGTGAAGTTCTGCACACCAATAAAAATGTAAAATTAACTGTTAAAATTTAACCCAAGCTTCACCCTTGTTTATATATTCATGCCAGAATGTGAGCTAAACCTATCTGCTTAGCTCAATGATGAATATTTATTCTTAAACACTTTTTAAGTATTTTTGTCTAATTATTACATTATTTTTTAGTAAAAATGTCCAAAGGTTATGCTGCTACAATGTACAATTTATAAGCTAATAAAAGGCCGATGGAAAGTGTCTCAACTGCGAGATTCACTGTTGTGAAGAAAAACTGTATAACATGCGTATCTTCTATGGAACGAGTTGATTTGTTATTTGGCCGAACTAACCAAGGCTGATGTGAAATGTGTCTAAAGACGATTAATGCGACTTAAAGGTGAATTCCGGTATTACTTTTTGGGCGATTGGCGTATCTATAGTGTGAGAACTACTATGACAGTCATCTGGAATCCACCAAACACTGGACAATATGGAATTAAAAGAAACTCTATAAATGGACATGTATAAATGTAATAATTAATAGTCATGCATTAGTTATAATGAGTTATTGATTCTGTAATAAGTCAATCACTGGGACTTGTAGGTCAAATTAATTATTCAATTATTGACCTTTCTCACGGTGATTGATGGTTTTTGAGACTGCACTTTGGTGACTGAATGCATTCAAAGTTATTAGGATTTTTCAGATTGACTGATTTAATTTCTTATAGTAAGAATGTCTTTTCTCTTTACTTAACTGAGCATGTCTTGCCATAATATGGATTTGCAGAGAAGTTGTGTTAGCACCAATAGTGCTATTGACTCTGTACTATTTTCCTCTACACATGACAACAAATGGTCTAACACAGTGGTCAGCAACCCGCGGCTCCGGAGCCGCACGTGGCTCTTCCATCTCTCTGCTGCGCCTCCGTGTGGCAAATAAACATTGAGTATTTTATTTGAAAGTAACCTTCAAGTTACTCCAGCATTACTCCAACAGTACAGTTTATAGATTTTATATATAGCAATAAAGGTAATAAAAAAATTATATATGCAGTGTTATCTTCATTTTAGATGTCAAAAGGGTTTTGTGGCTCTCTGTGTTTTCTTTTCTGTAGGAAACGGGTCCAAATGGCTCTTTGAGTGTTTAGGGTTGCCGACCCCTGGTCTAACACATATGAAGAAGGCAAGAAACGTCCTAAATTAACTCTTGACACACAAAGGCACATGTGAATGGAATTTTTTTTCCAGTTGACTGACTACCTTGTGAATCTGATGAGAGAAAGCCATGAGTGTGCCAAACTGTCATCAAAGATAAATGTAGCTACTTTAGGCAATCTAAAATATAAAACATGTTCCAAGTTGTTTAACACTTTTTTGTTCAGTGCTGAGAATAATAAAGTAAAGAAAAACCACTGAAAGAGAAGGTGTGCAAACATTGACTGGTAGTGTATACACACACGCACACACACGTACTGTATAAGTATTCAACAATAATAGCAAGTGTCGTGTCAAGTGTTTTTATTTCTTATTGCGATAACTTGAAATAATACAAAGGAGAATACAAAGATACACATTAATTACAGACAAGGAAAAACACAGGACAATGAATTAATAATAATATGAGAGTACAGAAAAAAAAAGGAAAAAGCCACGAGTGGATAGTTGTGAGTTATAGACAATGGGAGCGGTATTACTAAGAGACACATTTTCTTAATTAACGCAGTATCATAGAAATGTTGACGTCTACTGATCTTTTTATTATCTCTAATTAGTTTAGGAGATTTAAGAGTTGAGTTAATTTCCATTATTAATAGCGGGGAAGAGAGCTGTGCATTTTGAAATCTTTGTTCATGAATAAAGGATTTATTATTATTTTTTAATTACTACATGTTTTCTGAATTTTCAGAATATAAAATTGTCTTTAATACTAAAGGAGTGAGATACATTAAGGTAGTCAAAGATATGCCGTTTTAGGAGAATTCAGAATCTTTTGGTCTTTTCACATTTAAACTTCAAACTTACTTCTCGTGTATCACAGAAGGAGCATTTTATTATCTACAGTATCTCCAAATATTAAGATAAACCGTGTAAATCTTGTGGATCCAATGTTATGCTACTGGGTTTGGACGCTGTTGCTGTTTTAACATTTAATGGCCAAATTTGACTATCCAGAATTCACTGTATATTGTACTGTGTATGTGACAAATTAATATTTTAATTTGAGATATTTAAATTGTAGTTATTGTACGATAGTCATAATTTAGTTATAGATATCAACGTTACACAAAAAGTGACGTAATTAGGACGAATAACATTCTGAATATCTATAACGACTGTTGTGGATAAAAGGAATTATGTGGATATATGAATTTTTCATCTTGACTAGGAGGAACTGAATTACGCTATCTGTAATACAGATCAAAGGTATCCAAAGTAGCCAACGGCCAGTGTTTAAACGGCTTGCGATAGAACGCGCAGTGAGCTGATAGGTCACGTCATAGGTGATGTCATTGAGGTTTTATTTGGACCCGCCCCTTCTGCGCGACACAAGCTTCCCGAGTCGAACGTCACAATACTAGTCGCAGTAAGATTTTTTTCGCCTTGTCGTTTAAGCCGCGCCGCCATATTGTCTCTCTCAGTGCTTCTCCTCAAACATGGCCGACTACACGAGCGTGGCGCCGCCGTCCTCAAACGCTGGCGGAGGAATGAACGACGCTTTTAAAGATGCATTGCAACGGGCGAGACAGGTGAGAGATTAACAAAACTTAATAACTATGTAAAAAAAAATAAATAAATACTAATAATACAGGTTTATGACCAAAAACGGTGTTTTATCTACCCGCTGCATTTACAAAGCACGCGACGGCCATTCTGTGCCTGTGTTCCAAATGGCGGTCTACTGTATCTGCGAGTGCACTCGTTAGGGTATGAGACATGTACTCATGTTGCGTATCTGTATTGCACTATAAATCGAGTGTGTATGAATTTAGGATGTTTTGTCGATTATGGGCCTGCTAATGCGCTAGCGGATTGCAACAAAGGAAACACCGAAGGCCCGGATGTTCCACTATATTTTGATTATTTGCAGATTTTCTTCTTTTTAATGCAGTGTTTAGTAGTGAAATAATCTGTATGTGAAGGGGACAATTGCACAGAAACATCTATTTAGTGAAGTAGACTTTTAGTTGTGGTTAAACTTTAAGCTAACATAAAGCTATGCTAGCTGGTTAGCTTGCTTGCGTTGCCTCTGACGAGGTACAGACGAATACATTTTTCCTTCTAGAGATTTCGAAGTTTTAACTTATTTTAAACTTATTTTATCCTAACTAGATAGCTATGTAGTTTGATAAATTAGCTTTAGGCTAATATTTTTTACGAGCTCATAGCGAGGCCTCGGTAGCTCGCGCGCTCAAGGATGCACGAGCTAATGGTCTTTTTTTAAAACATTTTTTTAAATGGTTTTTCAGATAGCAGCTAAAATCGGAGGTGATGGAGTTAATCCCCCTCCTGTTGCCAACGACTTTTCCTATGGAGGGCAGAAAAGGCCTTTGGAAGACGCGGGTAAGTTCCCACCCACTCCGCCTTTTTATTTTTTATTTTTAGGAAATAAGAGTCCCAGTACTCTCCTGATCCAGAGCTTGAGAGTACTGTACTGTGGTCATGATCCGTTCGAAACTTTTTGAATAAATAACTTGATCTGTATCGACTCTTCTGAATCTTTCTGGTTGATGTGAAAGTATTGTGTAAATGTTGTAGACTGACAACATACGGTTTGTCTTTCGACTCAATCACTGCTCCTAGTGACAAGTAGGTGATTGGGCTTTACGGTACTACCACCCACTTTGGGTTTCTCGCCTACCATGCGGAAGGACCGGGTTTAATTTCCACTCAATGCCCAAACCCCAGCCACTGGATCCAGTGCCGGTCCCAAGCCCGGATAATATGGGAGGGCTGTGCCAAATTTCTACGTGGATCGGATGGTTCGCTGTGGCAACAAAATATGAATACACACTCACACATGGTGGTACCTCAGCATACGCATTTAATCTGAAATTAAAGGCAAAATTTCCTATTTGTGAAACTTGTTTTCTCATAGGAAATAATGTAAATGCACGTAATCCGTTCCAGCCATAATTTTTTTTCCTGATTTCTTAAAGTGTGGCGTCAGTATGATGAGGTACCCCTGTGTGTTTGTGTGTGTGTATATGCAGCACATCCTTCAAATGAACGTCGCTTTAGCGAAAACATATATAGCTCTTAATTTAGGTAGTGGTGGCTCAAGCGGTTAAGGCTCAGGGTTGCTGATCAGAAGGTCAGGGGATCACCGGCAAGTTGAGCCCTTGAGCAAAGGTCCTTAAACCTATTTGCTCCTGGGTGTGGGTTGCTGTATCCTGGCTGACCCCAGCCTCTCATTTGGCGAATAAATTAATCGTAATAATTTGACAAATTAATTGAATCTTAATTAAAAATAAAAAAATAAAATGGGCATGTTAGTATAAACCTTTGATCTGCAGCTGCGTCGCAGTCAGGGCTGCTTTCGTAGGAACACCACCTGAGCAGATGTATATCGGATTTGGTTTAGTGTGCTCACATCGCCCTGTCCTTTTTTTTTTTTTTTTTTGAAAACAGATCAGCCAGAAACAAAGAAAGTCGCAAGTGACCGTAAGTGTTTTACTGTTATTTTTTTAAATATATATTGATCACGGTCTTAGTGTTGCTCTGATCATTAGACCATGTATAACCTTTTTTTCCCCCTTTTTTCTGCTCCTAGCTTTTGCTGCAATGGGTGGAATGCCTGGTCTTCCAAGGTAATCTATATAAATATGTTGTTGTATGATAGTTTATAGATGTTTGTTAACAAGTACATTACAAATGATTGCGCTTTTATTTATTTTTTATTTTTTTGCTTCACCCAGGCCTACGTCAGAAGAGTTCAAGGTTCCAGACGGCATGGTTGGTTTTAGTAAGTAAATTTTAAGAGATTCCAAACTTTTTGTATTGATTTTAAGAATAGTGGCAGATGTTTAATCATGGAGTGCTTTCCTTAGTCATCGGAAGAGGAGGAGAGCAGATTTCAAGGATACAGCAGGAATCGGGGTGCAAGATACAAATTGCTCCAGGTGAATGACCAGCTTTTTATTTTTCTTTCTTTCTTGTAAGCTTTAAACACTTAAACACCTTGTTGTTTTTCTCTTACAGACAGCGGGGGCATGCCCGACCGCTCTGTGACTCTAACGGGTTCTCCAGATTCCATCATGTGAGTGTAGAACCATGCAAGGCGATGTGCAAGTGTACACAGTGTAGTGCAAATAATTGAGAGATGTTTTTGTGTTTGTTAACAGGACCGCAAAGAGGTTATTGTCAGAGATTGTGGAAAAAGGCAGGCCGACCCCATTTCATCACAACGATGGGCCCGGAATGTCAGTTCAGGAAATTATGATCCCGGCGTCCAAAGCAGGCCTCGTCATTGGGAAGGGAGGAGAGACTATTAAACAGTTACAGGTGAGTAAACTGCCTGATTGGTTTGTTTTATTTTCTTTATAATTATTTATTTTTAAATATAAACAACAATTTTGGTTGTGTATTTAAGGAGCGAGCTGGAGTCAAGATGGTCATGATTCAGGACGGTCCTCAGAACACCGGGGCAGACAAACCGCTCAGAATTTCTGGAGATCCTTTTAAAGTTCAGGTAAGTTCATGATAATGGGTTAAAGATTTAAATGTTTGATTGTCAGTTGCAATGTAACAAGCAAGTTTTCCACCCTCCCTTCCTCCCTCAGCAAGCTAAAGATATGGTGATGGACCTGATCAGAGACCAGGGTTTCCGAGAGCAGAGGGGCGAATACGGATCACGTATGGGTGGTGGAGAAGGTTTGGATGTAAGTCGTGATGATGGAGAGCTGATTTTTTTTTTTTGTGCTTGTGATTACAATACTGGGAATTGCCGTTTAAATTATTATTTTATTTTTTGGTAGGTTCCTGTGCCTCGATTTGCCGTGGGGATCGTGATCGGCAGGAGTGGCGAAATGATCAAGAAGATTCAGAACGACACCGGTGTTAAGATTCAGTTCAAGCCAGGTTTGTTTAAGTTCATTCTAGGGTTATGATATTAAATATGTTTATGTATCTAGGGTTAGGGTTAGGGCTAGTGCTCATGTTTGATAAATCTTTGTGATTTTTGATCTTGTGACCTGGTCCACAGATGATGGCACCACACCAGACCGGATCGCTCAGATTATGGGTCCCCCTGATCGGGCGCAGCACGCAGCCAGTATTATTACAGATCTGTTGCGCAGCGTGCAGGCTGGTGGTCCACCGGGCCCCGGGGGCAGGGGCAGAGGTCGTGGCCACGGCGGCAACTGGAACATGGGCCCACCAGGGGGTCTGCAGGAGTTCTCCTTCACTGTACCCACTGTTAAGACTGGTCTTATTATTGGCAAAGGTCAGTCCTGCTTTAGTGATAGTCTTTTTCTTAATTGCCTTTTTTTTTTTTTTTTTGAGAAACTTGTATGTCCATTGTTTAATAAAATCACACAGCTTTAAAAAAAAAAAAAAAAAATTGATTAAAACATTTTTTTTTTCTCTTTGTTTATCTATAGGAGGTGAGACGATTAAAAGCATAAGCCAGCAGTCCGGGGCGAGAATAGAGTTGCAGCGCAACCCTCCTCCCAACGCCGACCCCAATATTAAGATGTTCACAGTGCGTGGAACGCCGCAGCAGATCGACTACGCCAGGCAGCTCGTAGAAGAAAAGATTGGAGTAAGTGATCTACTGATTTAAAAAATAAAAGGTTAAGTGTGGTCAGATTTTCATTTTGTGTGTAATGCACGGATCTTTTTTTTTTTTTTTTTCCCCCTCCTCAGGGTCCCGTCAGTCCTATGGGTGGACCGCATGGACCCCCAGGGCCCCACGGAGGCCCGGGACCACACGGCCCCCCTGGCCCGCCTGGACCTCCAGCACCTATGGGACCTTACAATCCAGGGCCTTATAACCAGGGACCTCCTGGACCACAGTAAGAGCTTCGGCTTTTGTGTATAATATTGTTTGGTGATATAATGCGCGAGTTCTTATGCTCATGCTTGATCTTCGTTGTTTACAGTGGTCCTCCAGGGCCGTACCAACCTCAGGGCTGGGGTAACGGCTACCCTCACTGGCAGCAGGGCCAGCCCGATCCGAGTAAGTCACCTGTTTTTCGTTTAACTTCTCGTCCTGACTGTAAAAATTTAATAATTCATTCTTTTTTCTGATATGATTATACAGATAAAGCAGCGGCAGATGCTAACGCTGCAGCGTGGGCTGCATATTACGCTCAGTACCAGCAGCAGCCTCAGGCTCCCGTGACACCCAACCCCGCTGCCGCCCCGGGTACTGCTCCAGCCAATGGTCAAGGTACACTTAATTTTCTCTTCTAATGGCCGCTTTTACATTACATAGGCCAGAGATCAAGTCCAAAGACTCCAATGTCTACAGCGTAGCAAGTTGCATGTGTAGTTCATTTCCCTTCTAGTTTATTTTGGGTCAAGTGCAGGCTTTCTGCAATGACGGTTCTCAATTAGTTTGCACCGTTTTTAACAGGTGACCCGCAGGCTCCAGGTCAGAGCGGACAGGCAGATTACACCAAGGCCTGGGAAGAATATTACAAGAAAATGGGTAAACTGTAGTTTTAGCTCTTTTTTTTTTTTTTTTCCTTTTAAATTGTTTCCCTTCCCTACTTCATTTTAAAACCTCAAGCTAAACAACAGCAGGGACGCGAGTCACAGCCGAGTCTTTTCCTGGCTGGATTTAATTCACCAAAGTCTGTGTCGGGTTTTGGAAATTATTGAGCTTGTGGGTTCTCAGTGGTGTTTTATTGTTTAGAAACAATCAGACAGACAGACACAGCAACACAACTCTAAAAGATTAGCAATATTATTTTCATCAAACTGGAAAAGTATTTTTTTTATCTCTTTAACATGTCTTTCAACAGAGTAACATTTTTATTATTATTATTTTTATTTTATTTTTTATTTGTGGTCACTCAGGTCAACAAGGCCAGCCACAACAGGACTACACCAAAGCGTGGGAGGAGTACTATAAGAAACAAGGTGAGATATGGAGCTGCGAGTGTCGGTGTTATTCTGTTTGCTACCACACGGGGCAGCTGTGTTCTGTGTTACGGCCCTCTAACACAGTAGAGCTGCTGTAAATACGTCTGCCCTAGAGCAAGCTAGTGGGTTTCTGTCCTGCCACTCGGAGGCAGCGTGGCTAGGGTCGTTCCCCCACTTACAGATCTCTTATATATTTTTGTAATGCTTATTACAACTCTGGTAATGTTCCATATTTTGCTTTGTTAAAGAAAGATTGCCGTTGAAACCCCATTAGTAGCAATAATTCTTTTTTTAATCTAGACCTTGTATTGATCTGTTATTAATTTCGTAATAGTCATGTTACAGTTTGTCTAATCTACAGGTGACATGGCAGGTCAGGCAGCCCCTCAGGCAGCCGGGGCGAGCTCCTCTCAACCCGGAGGCCAGCTTGACTACAGCCGAGAGTGGGCTGAGTATTACCGCCAGCAAGCTATGTACGCCACTCAGCCCATGGGAGCAGCACCACCGGCCCAGCAGGTACACTCTTAATTACATCCATACCTGCGTTGTACAATGATGTTTGTGCTGTGTGTGTAATGTGTCCCCCCGCCCCAATCCCCTCCCCCCACCTCTTGATAACCTTTTCCTCCACAGCTTCATCAGGCATCCAGGCAGCCGAATGACCAGATTTAACCTTTTTTTTCCCCCCCTCCCCCTCCACAGGCGTCTTTATCTCTGTAATTAGGTTATGGGGTGGGGTGGGTTAGCCAGTCACTGTTTCTGCCTTTAACATGTTGTGTATTTCTTATGTATTTCTTCTGCACAGGGCCAGTAATGTGAAGCGGACATAAAGTAAATGCTACCTTGTCGAAAAAATCCTTTGTTTAATGTTTGGATGCAGACGCCTCTTGATGAAGATCGTAAAAAAAAATTCCTTGGTTTGCGTTTAAAAACCTAGATTTGCAAAATGACTCCGGATTGAGAATTCTCCTATTATGGTTTTCTTTTTTTCTTTTTTGCTTATTTGTTTTTGTAATTTTTGTCCTCTCTTTGTATAAAGTGAACTGTTTTTAGTGCGATGATATTGCTCATTCCAGCTCTTGTATCTCATTATGTAGTTCAGAACTCATGTCTATACAAGTACTCTAGTGCTCTCTCTCTCTTTCTCTCTCTCTCTCTCTCTCTCTCTCTCTCTCTCTCTTTCCATGTAAATGCTCAGTTTTAAAAATGCCTGTTGTGTTTTGCAATAAAACATAATGAAACCTCCTGTGTTGGTAAGTGGGACGGTGTAAAAAAAAAAAAAAAAAAAAAAAAAAAG
>JAQMYK010000001.1:35125761-35137544 GCA_030014345.1 Clarias buthupogon
ATCTATCTATCTATCTATCTATCTATCTATCTATCTATCTATCTATCTATCTATCTATCATCATCATCATCATCATCTCTTTTATGTGTTTTTAAATTATAGCCTCTAGATGGCAGCAAAGTGCATTGCATCCCCGCAGCAGTCGCCGTTCTGTAGCATGTACGAGGGGCGTTCAAGTCAAAGCGGGACTATTAGTAGTGCAAACTAACAGAACTGCGTTCTGAGAGGAAAAACTCCCTGTATTTCTCTCTATAATCCCGTGCTACACTAATGCACTTATCCCAGTGTTTCACTAGTGCTTTGATTCCATCAATGTAGAAAGTTTCCTCAATATCGTACAGCCAGGATCGGACTGCCTGTTTCACGTCTGAAACGCTGGCCTCCCAGGAACTCCTTTAAAGGCGCCTTTGGAGCGAGGTCAGGACTATACAGGGGATGTGGCAATAACTCCTGTAATGTGCCAATGGTGTTGAACTGGCATGAACGTGTTCACGGGAGCGACTGCAGTGGGCTCAGCCAGGAGCGGACAGAAATTCATCACTAGTCTCAGTTTGACTTGAATGCCCCTTACAGTATACTATATTACTTGACATGGATCATTTAAAGAGCTAAACAAATCATTATTAATCAGGCCAGTTTAGGAAATACTAGGCCATGATTTGTGCCCAAGAAAACACGTAACAGCCTCAGTACAAATACAAACCATTTTAACCAGGTTTATAGCAGGTGGACGACAATCAGCATCATCACACTGCCACAGGGATGTTTACGCTAGTTCCTAGAGATCAGTATATAAGCCTGATGCATGTTTAAAGCACCGCCCTGCCCTCGTCCTGATTCTGGGGAAAACAACAGGGGTGTGATCAATAATGGACGATTCGGTGGTGTCATGAGAGGCAGTCATCGTTCAAATGAAAGGCCTGAGCATTGGTCACCGCTGACCCAGATCCTGCAGACTCAAGCTCAAATTAATGAGACCTACGGATCAAAATCTTCATTTTATCTCATTTAGTCTCTTTTCAGCTCCTTTGCAGCGTCCACGTCTAACTGACTCGCATCGGACGCAAAAGAGAAGCTGAGATTCAACCTCACAATCTGCCAGAGATTCAGATAGACAGAACCAGACCAGAAGACCTTATAGCGCTAGCTAGCACGCCCAAACCAACCAGGCTACGTAGCTCCTCGGAGGGTTGACCCCATTTACACACGTTGAGTTTTGGAACAGGAAGACTGGTGGGTTCGACTCTATGGGAAGTAAACCAGGCCACTTGAGTAGAATAATTAATGAAGTGCTGATGTCGTGTCCTTTCTGTGTGACAGGATATGATAATTAAGTGCAGCATGCATTATTGTCTGATAGGAATTTCCAACACTTTCTGCTAATCTCTAACACATTTTATGTGCTTAAGCACATGTGAAATGTGTCTGATATCTGAGGAGAATAAAGTAAACACACCCTGTCGGATTTCACTTTAACAACCTCACAACATTGCTAATGTAAAATAGATTGAATGATGCAAGGCTTTGAGATTTGGCAACTGTCAATCATTCCTCTTCAAAAAAACAAAACAAAACAAAAAACTCTGGTCTTACAGTATGGTGTATTCTTCAAATGACAATCAATTACCAGTTCGAGATTCACAAATTATTATTACAACATTCATATAAAGCAAATATGAAATAATGCGTCTCTCCTCGGCCTTGTTGCTTTGAAGTCGCTTCGTTGCAGGAGGATAACAAAGGCTACCTTGCCAGTTGTAGCAGCTCTTCTATCCAGTCTTTGCTTAATAATTAATTGAGACTGCACATAAATTTTTGATCCTGGTTTAGGCTGAGCTTCAGCATCACACCACACCAGAGGTGCTCGAAGGTACACAGGGGGGAAAAATGCAGAATTTCTTTCTTTCTTTTCTTCTTCTTCTTCAAAAAGAAAAAAAAATGGAGAAAAACATTTCTAAAGCCATGGGTGTTTCGGCAATAAATGCTAGTGAGATGCACACACACACACACACACACACACACACACACACACACACACACACACACACACACACACACACACACACACAGGCAAGCAATTAAATTCTGATGCAAAAGTGAGACGAAAATGAGAGGAGATGTCACCAGCATTTCGAAAGAAAACAGAGACGTGAGCCAGCCTGTCAGGCGGCCGTTTAATAAGATATTTAAATTCTGAGCTTTGCACCCACTAAACATTGACCCCAGCTAGAGATGGCTTCGCGACTGAGGTAGGCATTGTAAAACCCACAATGCGGTGGCATTCAAACGATGCTCGATGGGTATAACGGCGGCCGATGCGTGCCAAGAAATCATTCCACGCCACGTCATTCCAAGGTAGAACGGGTGCATCACGCTGTTGATGCCAAACCTGACCTTGCAGAAATCCTCAGTCAACTGCCCAGAGTTTATCCAGGAGTCTTCTGATGGTGTAGCAAATGAGCCTCAAGTTCTGAGCTGCTTTTCAGTTTCGCACTGGTGTACTGAGGACTTATTATACATCACCTTGTCTCAGTCTGTTCATCCTCCTCTTCTGAAATCTGAGCTTTACACACACACACACACACACACACACACAAATAAAAAAACCTCCACCAAAATCCGTTTGGTGACATTTGATATTGGAATGGCACAAGCATGTCAGCTTATTACCGTACTGTATATCCTGGCACAATGCAATAATAATAACAACGCTGATTTAAATTGTAGGAAAAACTAAAGATCAATACTCTAGGATTTCACAATGCGTACCCCCAATCGGCCTCATTTACTCGGTTTTCGGCTCACTGCACTCTCCTCTCCCAGGCCGAACACGGTGAGTGAGCTCTGCAGAGTTGCTCGCCTTTTATTTATTAATCGCATCCTGCTAATCCGGAGTGCCCCGACCCGTTGTACTCGAGTCTGCAGCGTGGATCCGAGCCGTATCAAATATGCATCCATGTTCGCAGCCAGACCTGCTCTGTCAAACCCTCTGGCAGACTCCGGGCCCGCACTTCACCCCACACGCTGCTGTGAATCAAATCAGCCGCGCTCGTCAGAGGTGTCAAAATCGATATCTGGAATAAGACTAGACTAATAGGGGTGCAGGTGCGATTGTTTCTTTTCCAATAATACATTAATACATTAAAGGGAAAAAATGTACAATATCCAAGCAATGTACTTGACAATACACTTAAAAACTACAGTCCTGTCTAAAATCATTACGTAGCTTTTTTTTTTGTCTAAAAGGGGAATGATTTCTCGGTGAAATGTTTCCTGCTCGGCCTCAAATGCAGGCGGAATTAACTGTAGAAGTTCTCAAAGTCTACAAAGTAAGTAATGTTTGTGAGATTTAATGAATTTTTGGACGAATCCTCTCGTCCCAGTCTGTCAACGCGTTCTGAACATATCGCTAGGTCTGCAACTGACAAGCAGCTTTGCGTGCGCGGAAACGTGCGCTTGATTTCCATGAAACGTAGCGTCTCGATTTAGAGCACAACCATCTGTGTTTTTAAGAGCACATCTTTAAGCTTTCAATCACTTTAAAATACCTGTGAACGGGTAACGTGCTGAGAACTGCCTCTGGTTGCTTTCAGAACTTTCATTAAAAATATTTTTTTGACTGAGAAATGGTTCTTGGTAGCTGAAGCACAGGATTTGAAGTCTTTTGCTGTAAAGACTTAAAAAATAAATAAATTAAAAACAACTTCATAAGCTGGTGGAAGCTAATCTGCTAGCAAACAAGCTTTTTCAAGAAGCTTATCGAATCTGATGGCAAAGAATTAGCGGCGTGTTTTGTCCATATTTGAGCTAATACTACTATTATTATTGTAATTCATTTCATCTGTCATGGTGTCTCCCAGAGTTCCCAGAGCATCATTGGTTAACGCTGATCGGCGTTCCGCTTAGCTACATTTAGTTCCTGTTTCGTCTTTGTATTTTTTACGTTTATTTAAGTTCTGTTAATTAGCACACACCTGATTGAAGCTAGATTCTGAGGTATACTTACGTTCCGGTTTTGTTACATTGTTACATTCATGTTTAGCTCTGTTATTTACTGTAGCATTAGCATGTAGCTTGCCATATTTTTCATATCGTTGCTGCGTCAAATTTGATTATTTTTATACAATGTTTAGTAAAGAAACAGTACTGTGCAAAAGTCTTAGACACACTGTGTTTTTTTTTAGAAAAAAACTTTCCAATGCATTTTTATTTTAGGACTTTTATTATTTAGTTAGTACAAAAACATGTGTGATTGTCAAGCATCAGTATTCCACCACAAAATTAAAAGTTAAAGAAAAATATGTGTATGCCGGAAAAGAAACCACTTTTCAGGAAACTGGGGAACTGTGAATGGTTCTGCAGGATGCTCAGTAAAAATTAGTAGCTAATTTCCTCATAAAACTAAAGAATTTAGTGTTAACAGATAAATTCTAGTTTGGGGCACATGCTATTCATAAAAAGTAAAAAAAAAAAAAGAACTTCCTTTCGAAGACTCTTCCAGCGCAGCTTTAATGATGCCCCTGATACATCATTTGCTTATTTTTGTAGAGTCAGCCAACAAGGTAATTAGCGAAGTCTCTTTATAGGCATCAGAAGAAGCAGAATATTCTGGCACAGTGGGAGGAAAAACCCAACATAGTGGATCCTTCTCGGCCTCTTACATAAAGTCACCAGATGCCCGCTTTTTTGACGAGAGCTGCATTTTAGATCCCCAGCCGAAGTCGATGAATGCAGAAGGAATCAGATACACTGTATGTGTTTGAACTGACTAATTGTGCACCGCTTACTGAGGAAGACTTCATTTATTCTAGATGAAAAGATGTATAGGTCCTTGACATTCAGTAAAATGATGCTTTAACACCCATGAACAGGACTTATGGCAAGGCCGAATTATTTTCCTATAAAAAATCTAAACAATGATCATTGGTATGAAGCAACATCACATATGTCATGTTCCTTGTAATTTCTCCTCATATTTCTGATTATTAGCAGCTGAATTTAATCAGAGTCTTTAATCAGGTAAAGGTTTGGCAAAAAAGTAGTACACCATCGTCAACACATCAGGATCGTACAAGGATATGCATAGAATGCAGCTGGGAGAAAATCTGATGTCTGCTTTTATGGAAATTGGGATTAAAACTATATATTTAAGGTCATTTAGGTTTCTAATGTCATACATTCAACTGGGCCAGTGTTTTGTCACTAGGATCAACAAAATTTTGTTTCATTTCTTTGAGCCTAAAGCCAGACTGGGCCAATATTGGAGGAAAAAGTCAATGAGGTTTACCCTGCCATTGTTGAGCCAACATCAGACATTATATGAGGTCTAATGCCACATTTTCAATTGGGCCAATATTGGACCACTAGTTTGGTGAGGATTTTAGAGATTTTCAGTCTACATTGCCATCCTTGGACCAACATCGGCCGTTCCACTGGGTCAACCCTAGATATTCTACTTGGTAAATGTCAGCCGTTCCATTCATTAAATGGCAGATATTTTAATGTGACACTATCAGCTAGGACCAACGTCTACCATTCCACTGGGTGTCCACTGGACCCAAATCAAATTTTACAGTTGACAATGTTAGCTAGTTCTTTAGTCCAACATCTGCCATTCCACTGAGCCTAAACCCAGACACTCCTTTTGGCCACTAGGATCAACAGGATTTAGATTTTTTTTAATCCACCTAACCGACATTTGACCAGCATCAGCTGTTCCACTGGGCTAACACCAGGCATTCTACACTGTAAAAAAATCCAACGAGATAAATTTGGCATGAATTAATATTTTATTGTTGGTTCAAATTCTTACAGTGGTATTTGTTGAGACAACAGGTAACATTGTGTTCTCGAAAACTTTGGAGACACATACTAAATAAACAAAAAGTTGAGTCAGCAATTTAGTCTCACTGGGATGAAATGACATGATCTATAAGACCTCCACCCCATCACCCCATCACCCCTGCCGGACTGACGCTAACAAAGAGGTGAAGATGCCCGTTTTGTGGACTTGTTATTCTTGGTAAGTATTTATTTATTAAAATGAATATGTTTCAGCCTAGCCTACAGGTACTTTAGACAGTTACAGCGTTATATATGTAAGGCGTTTCATTTGACATTTTGACATTATCATGGCACCCTGACATTACTGAGGTGAGCTTAGCTAATGTTAGGCTTCATGTTACTGCACTGTACAGGAGTTCGCGAGCTAAGCATTCATAACCATATCTCTCTTTTTCCCCACTTTGCCTTGAAACCGAAGTTAGTAAGAGATTGAGAGTAAGAGATTGAGAGTTGATAAGCAGCTATTGTTATCCAGGTATGTTATTGACATTTAAGCAAAATAGGACGTATATTCTCTGTTTCATGTAGATCACTGTTTCATCTTTGACTAGCTTTTGAAGAATAATGTTTTTAAGTAATGTTTGTGTATTTTAATTGTTGGGGTATTGTTAGGCCAATTTGTTTTTATAGGAAAGCACTTACTTGAATCAACTACATCACTGGGCTACAATGGGAGACGATGGCAGTTGAGTCAACTTAAGATTTTAAACTGGGTACACGTTCACTCACTCACTCATTTTCTACACCGCTTTATCCTGTATTCAGGGTCGCGGGGACCTGGAGCCTATCCCAGGAGGCTTAGGGCATGAGGCGGGGTACACCCTGGACAGGGTACCAACTAGTGATGCGCGGGTCGGGTATTTTTCCAACCCGCGGGTCCCGCTTTTATGAAATTATTTGACCCGCACCAGCCTGCACCGCACCACTGTATCTATTTTTACAACCCGCCCCGCCCGAACCTGTGACCATTAAATGATGTAAATTCCCGACCTCAATTTCTCCCGCACCTCGTCTTCCATCTTCACTTTTATTTCCTCGTTTTTGTTGTGACTGGTAGCGGAATTACACGCAACATACATGGATTTAAAAAAAAAAAAATTTTTTAATGACCCGCCCCAACCCGCCCCGCAAATAAAGCAACAATTTCTTTACCCGCCCCAACCCGAACCGCGGTCTACGCGGGTTAAAAGATGACCCGCGCATCACTAGTACCAACCCATTGCAGGGCACACACACACACTCATTCACACACTATGGGCAATTTGGGAACGCCAATCTTTTGACTGTCGGAGGAAACCGGAGTACCCGGAGGAAACCCACCAAGCACGGGGAGAACATACAAACTCCATGCACACAGACATTGGAATTGAGCCTGGCCGGGAATCGAACCCAGACCCTGGAGGTGCAAATTGACAGTGCTAACCACTAGACCACCGTGCTGCCCTGGGTACACGTTGTGTCACCTAAACAGCAACATCAAATATTTCATTTGGCCAGCAAATTTCTCTAAAAGTTGAAAGAGCTATGCAACGTGTTACTAAACGTTTTTGCGTTGAGGCGGCTTATTTTTTGTATAGTGTACTTGGACAACATCAGCTGTTTCGTTCATCCAGTTCCATATATTTTACCGTGACAGCGTCAGCCCTTCCCCTGCGCCTAAAGCCAGACATTCCATTGGGCCAACATTGGGCCACTAGGATCAACAAGATTTCCGAGCCTTTTTAATCCACCTTACCAGCACTGTACAGACATTCCACTGGGTCCAGGCTGGCTCAATGGTATTTCATCTTTTGGGACAACCGCAGCCATCCTGTTGAGCCAATGTCAGCCATTTCATTGGGTCAGCATGAGCCATTCAGTTGGGCCAATTTCCAACATTCTGTGGGTTCGAGGCAGGCTCAGTGTAACTTTTGCCCATTGGGATATCATTAACCATTCTAATCTACATTGCCAGGATTGTACATGAAAGGATTTCATTGCCACCCACAATCACCCAAAGTGATATACTGTCGAATTTCCTGTGAAGTGATTTTACGTTCTCTAAACATAAGTAGCTCTGAGCGTCAAGCTGGTGAGCTTGCGAGCTAGCAACAAACATCTTCTAGATCATAAATACGTACTAACAATTAACATTTGCAGATCTTGCAGATGCACAGAGCAATTTAAAATAATTAAAAATGTAAAAATTTTAAATGTCTGCAAACAAGCAATGTTTTTGTGTCTGGGAAATGTTATCTATCTAGGACGTACAGTAGGGAGTCGGTCTGTGGTTTTGTGGTTTAAAAAGCAACGATAGTAAGAATCAGGCTGGAGATGCTGTGAATGAAATGTATTTCTCTTAAAACTGCATATTTGTTTTAAAACAATTGCATGCTAATTAGCTTTTATTCCACAGCGTTTCTCCTGAATACCACATCGAGATGATGATATTGCATAATAAAACAGCACTTCTGTAAATCTACTTTAGAAAGAAACAATAAACAGCGGCGAAGGGTGGCTAGCGCTCCTCATTAATTATTTTCATTTGAATCATTACTTTCACTGCCTGTCATCCTCTGTGACCAGAACGAGCTTTTAGAGACGGCTTTTGCGGGGACTTGTGTTTACATCCTGCGGCCCCTGTGTGCTTTCAAAGGAGAATGATTTTGGGTGGTCTGATGCGCAGCAGTAATTTCCTGATGCGCAGACTCAAAGCCGAACACTGGAGTATATGAGTTCCTGTGCACGGGCGAGAGTCTGGCAAGAAAAGAATAGGAATGGCTTGCTCAGGAAATCAGTCGTGAGTTACAGCGGACAGTGACCTGTCTACAGACTTGTCAATATCCATTAGACTGCTGTTTATATGCAAATAGATAATAAAGCCTAGAATATAGACCATCAAGTGGATTATGGGAGTGAGAAGACGGCGGCATGTACCATTTAATTTTGCCTATAGAAGCGACCTTGTCAAACACTAAACCTTGATCTTTAAGTGTTTTACGTAATTTTCATTTACCATAGCAGCATGGCAACATTTCCCATGTTTTACTGGATAAAAAAATAAACAGGCTGTCATTAAAAAAAACAAATTTGTTAATTCATGAAGACTCTCATTATGAAGCCCTGACACTGGAAACTCCTTCCAAAAATCATATAAGTTTAACACAAAACTCCATCTACAGTAAGCATTACTCGGTTTAAGAGCATCAATAAACATCTGAGTAAGAAAGTTTGTGCACCCTCAGAGCAAGATCAATTTAACATATGTTAAGTTACTTGAAGGCATTACATCACATTTTTTGAGACAAAATATGAAAGATTTCTGAACACAGAACTTGTCCTCAACGTTTATCTTCACCCTTCGCTCTCATAGATCTGCCTTTAAACTTTGTATCCTCTGGAACAGCTTTCGAAACCTGCCAGTTGCGACATCTCTAATCTCATGCACTTTTACACATGGTGAGTAATATTAGTCCCAGGGTCTCTGGGTGTTTCAGCTCTTTCAACATGACACACCCTTACCCTGGCTCGTGTCCCTGTGGCACACTTTGCTCTTTATACTCTCCTCCATCTCCTTCCCAGGAGGACGCTGAACTCCAGCATGATCGTCTGCCTGCTACGGTATATTTCTTACAGATATGATATATCTTTAATGGATTTTCCACTTGAACGTATCAGTAAATTATAGTTAAATTCTTATAAAATGCTGTTGCCATTAATAGCTTGTTCAGTGAAAAATGGCCCATATATATACGCGCCGGTGCTATTTAACTCTGTAGGGATTAATTTAGCACTGCTGATTTCAGCCATTGTGTTAAAATGTAATATGAAAGGAGCAGTAAATCTGTGTTTGTGTTCACGCACTGCTGTGCAGTTCAATGGAAAGGCAATTTTACATACACGTCGCTTTAACTTACACCTTTCCTCTTTAGTATGGCTGGAAAAATTCACAGCAGGCCATTCGCTTAACTCAGAGTCATCAGAAATAATAAAGAAATGCACCTTTTATAAAAGTACTGTGTAGCTTTCAAATAATTCCATGATCCCTTTAAGGCCTTTAAAATGCATAGTGATGCCTTTAAGCCTTAATCATACGGTGTTTCTTTCAGTTATGCGTAGTAAATACTTGTGTTTTTTTTTAAAAACATTCTTATTTATAGACCTCTGGATGAGTGTAAATGTCAAATTGGCTTTTAATATGGCAGAACGATTAAAGGGACTTGTTGTTGGGGTTTTATACTGTAGCATTTACACGGGATAATATTGGACTAATAATGAAAATAATGGGAATAACAGTGGCGTCGGAAAAACACGCATCATGTAAAGGTGTAAAGGTTTCATCATCCATTCAGTAGGTGAACATTAGCCATGTAAACACTTGATTAGATGGTTTCTCTTTTGTTGGAATAAATATATTCTCTCTGAGCATGTTTGCCCCAGGTGGGAGTAACATTAGGTGACATTTCCATTGGTCACATAGGTTTCAGCAGAGGAACATTTTCCTAGTGTTCCTGGTGAGGACACTCCATAAAAATAAACAACCCTCGAACACCAGTCATTACTTCAGACCATCATCCACTGTCGAGTTATCTGGGAATTTACACATCAGCTTCTGCTTCAAACTCAAAAAAGCCATTAGCCAACTACTGGGGACATGAGGATCAACTCTGGAGTCACTTTTTAATTCTTGTGTCTGACAGCTTTGGAGGTTACACAACAATTGTTCAAAGTAGACTCAACTAAGTGGTCGATAACCTTAAACGAAAAAAAACACAAAAAAGTACATCACTATTTCTGATAAATAATAGGTAAATCATTACTTCTAATACACATCATATTACATTCTGTGTGAATACATGGAAACACTTAAATAACAATCAAGTTACTCTTTCTCTCTTGTATTGAGCACAATAGCAATAAAATCAAATATCAAGTAACTCAAATTCAAGTGATCAGTCCTTCGTATAAGTAAAGAGTGGTATTATAAACATATTATTATTATTATTATTATCATACCCATCAGTGTTCCTGAGATGACCAGCAGCCGATGCGCTTCCCTGTCTCACATGTTACTTAGACTGCAGTCTCTTACACGCAGGTTTTTATACACAGACCCGATACTGTCACAGGTGGTGCTTGTATGTTGAGTCGGTACCTTTGCTCCATTAGTGACTGTGAAGTGATGCATACTGAGATGTCACACTCTGTTTGTGTCACAGTTGTTCCTTGTCGAATGACTTCCATCATTTCACTTATTTTAGCTTTACATCCATCCACTGGGTCTCTGGCTGAGAATGGAGCTCTGATTGGCTCATATGGAGCCAATATACCATATGGAGGAAAGTATCTAACCAATCACAGATTAGACTGAATTTGTGTGTGTGTGTGTGTGTTTACATCCTGAAATCTGTGCACTTTCAAAGGCAACATGAGTTTAGCTGGTCTGATACACAACCTTCAGTTCTGAATAAAAAAAAAAGAGTCTAACAAAGAAGCCAAAAGCATGCAGTTCCTTGAACGACCACTAGGGTCCAAAAGTGAGTCACTCCCCATAGAGCCCATGTACTGTACTGTATAGTCCAATTATACAAAAATGGACATGTTTGCAGCCTGGTAAAAAACAGTTTTAGTCTCCATAGTTAGATTTGGTGTCCACAGCAGTGAACGTGTCAGACCGCTAGCTTAATCATACGGTGTTTCTTTCAGTTATTTGTAGTAAATACTTGTGTCTTTAATAAAAAAAATCTTATTTATAGACCTCTGGACGAGTGTCAAATTGGCTTTAATATGGCAGAACCCTAACCCTGTCCTCTGCATCCTCTTCTATCATCCCAACTAACTTCATGTCCTCTCTCACTGCATCCATAAATCGCCTCTTTGGTCTTCCTCTGAACATGTCCAAACCACCTCAATCTGGCCTCTCTGACTTTATCTCCAAAACATCTAACATGGGTTGTCCC
>JAQMYK010000001.1:35174228-35200816 GCA_030014345.1 Clarias buthupogon
CCTGGGATAGGCTCCAGGTTCCCCGCGACCCTGAACACAGGATTAAGCGGTATAGAAAATGAATGAATGAATGAATGTATAAAAAGTAGGCAAATTAAACATGAGGAGGAATGAACCATTGATTATGAGCTGTTACTGGATAATAATAATAATAATAATAATCACGCTCAGTGGTCGAACAGTAACTCTACTTCACCTTTTAGTGTATTTACATTTTTCTCTTTTGCGAGATCCGATCATGTGATAATGGTTCTTGTCCAGTATTTCCTTTGTCCTCCTTATGATCATTACAGCTCCTGAGTCCGAACTGGCTGGTTTTAAGCTCCAGCTCATAAATTTGAAGTGATTTATACTTAATTCATGGGTAATGCTGCGGGCTCGCTGGAGGCGAGCCAGGGATCAAGCCGATTACACCGACGACATTAAAAAGCCTTCATTATTTCTGCCCTTATTCCCACGAGAGTCTCTAGAAGCTTAAAATAAATTCATATTTCTACGACCAACAGATAATGACAGGTTAAGCGGGCGGCAGCCGAGAGCAAACAAGGTTCGTTAGAAATCAGCCGCGAGGGCGTCACAAGGACGCACTTTTTTCTGACGTGTGATACGTATTGAAGGCTAATCGGGGTCATCATGAACTGAATATTTCTTTATTGTTGATGCTGTATGACAGAACAAACTGGTGGATTAAAGTGTAGGCCGACGAATGACTGCCTTTTCTTGCACAAGCACGAGAAGTGATTTTAGCAACAAGCTAGCCCGTAAAACAACCTTGGTTTGGTTTTCACAACGTGTAGGAAGCATGCTTTCGAGATTCTGGTCCATGTTGACAGGATCGCATCACCTAATCGCTGAACGTCTTACCGCGTCCTAAAGATGCTCTACTGGATTCATGGAACCAGTTTGAGATTGCTTCATGACATTAGAACATGTGCGGATTGTGGTCGCTAAGGGATCCGCGTTACAACGCAACAACACTCAGATAACACGATTTCCACCCATTCACCAAAGTAAGTACGCCCCACTAATTCCAACAAACATTTTAGTATATCTTCTCAATATCTTCTCAAAGGACAAGACTATAGAAATGGAACTTGGATATACTTTAGAGTAGTTAATGTGCAGCTTGTGTAACAGTACAGATTTACTGCCCTCTGAAAATAACTTACATACATTATTACATACATTACATACAGACATTATTGTCAAAATAGCTATGAGTACACCCTAAGTGATACCAGCTGTACATCTTTAACCATGCAAAGTCACGTGTCCTATTCATCATGTTCATGTGTTTGTCAGTGGTCGAGCATGTCTCCAGACCTGAACCCTACTGAGCACCTGTGGGGCGTCCTCAAGAGGAAGCAGCTCCGTGATATCATTATGGAGGAGTGAAAGAGGATCCCAGCAACAACATGTGCAGCACTGGTGAAGTCCAGGCCCAGGAGGATTGAGGCCGTGATAGATAATAACGGTGCTCGCACAGAATACTGACACTTTGGACACAGTTTTGACATGTTCACTCAGGGTGTACTCATTTTCATTGCCAGTTATTTAGACAATAAAGTCTGCATGTTGAGTTATTGTTAGAGGAGAGTAAATCTGTACTGATATACAAACTGTACACTGACGACTCTAAAGTAGATCCAAGTTTCATTTCTATAGTATCGTCCCTTCAGAACATATAATAAAGTGGCTGCTGAAATGTGGGGGGTGTACTTACTTTTGTGAGATATTGTATATTATGGTATCCAACATGCTATTACAGTACATGACCATCACCACCAGCTTGAACTTTTGACATAAGGCAGGTTGGATCCATAAATTCTCGCCCCAATATCCACAGAAATCGAAGTCCATTAGACGGGGTGACATTTTTTCCCAACTTGTCCTTTGTCCCAAAGTATTCCTGTTCTAGGTTGACAGATGTTGAACCCTGTTTTTGCAGCCGATCTGTATTGATGTGCTGTGTAATGCTTTTCTCCTCACCGCTTTAGTAAAGAATGAGTCTATTTATTCGTCTATTTATTCAGTTTATTTGCTTTCCTTAGACTCAAGTTTAATCATCATCATCAAAAAAATTATCTTGTACAGACTTCTAAGACGTTATCTTTTTGCCATCTGAGTCCTTTATATACTCTTTTTTTTTTTTACAACTTCTACAACTTACCCATTAAAAAAAAAAAATACATCATCATTTTCCTCAACTTTTAAAGCAGAGTTATAAATTGCTTCTCCCTCCATTTAGCGACCTGGACGAGGATAGCCCAGTTACTGAAGATAAATGATTGAATTTGATGAATAAATGTTTAAATTACACTGGGAGAAGGAGGTCAAGTGTTGTATGTTAGCACGTTGTGGGACTGTGAGAACCTTCGCCACACGTTATCTCAAGGATACCTTGATAGAAAAAAAAAGAGAGAGACACAGATCTGTGTTTCAGTACACCAGCGAGTCATTTATCACAGAGGCACAGAAAAGTATATCAGGTCAGTACAGCACTGCTTCAGCGAAAAACACACATCATTATGTCCTTCAAGGAGACGAAGGCCTTATTAACCCATTTACAAGATTTCTGGTTTGGGTTACTTCCTGGTGAAGGAAAGTAAAATATTCTACTCAAAAGGACATGGTTTTGGATATGTTTTTATCTTTAGTCTTAACCCTTTTATGCATTTCGACTTCTTTAAATGTTTTTTAACGTTGTACAGCGGTACCTCTGCATAAAAACCTGAAATTTCGCTAGACATTTGCCTCGGTGGACGAAGCATTTTCAGCAGAACCGAGCCGAACGGAATGTTTGCTAAGTTGCGCGTACGTCCAGAAGCCGTTTAATACTTGTTTGCGTCAGTGGAAAGCGAGTTTACGTATTGTTTCTGTGGGTTCGTTAGCATTACATGCAAAATTTAGTGAAGATACAGCATCATGAGTACAAGGATTCTAGCAAGGACAGTAACAGGAAGAAAAGTTAGCCACATTCAGTTTGGTTTTTAAAGCAGCCGGTGCCAAGAGGAATCATAAATTAAGGTTAAGTGAGGTTTAATATCTATTTATTTCATAATATACTTAATTTCCATGTCTTTTCTAAATGTTTTGGTTGTTTTTAAATGCAAACAATATGAATATAGTGTTGGAAATTGGTAATATTGGTAATATTTTTTGGGTGGCTGGAACAGATTATCAGCATTTACATTATTTCCTACGGGACAATGTGTTTCGCAATACAAAATTTCACCATAACAATTGTGTGCCGAGGTTCCACTGTAAGTAATACACATTGTGTTGATATTCATTTGGTAACATTACAGATGTTGGGACACTTTTGGTGTTACGTTGGTGATGAAATGACATTAGAACAATGTTGATTACAAACCAATGATGACCGATTTTACAGTGTAGAAAGAAATAAAAATGGAACGTTTGGAGGTATGTAAAGTAAAAAAGTAAAAAAATAAAAGTAAATTTTTAGAGACCATACATACCAGCTAACACATGAAGCCAACTTTTGCATCTGCTCCACATGCTGTATCACAGGGCAGTGTAACACACTCACCAGAATTCGCTATCCACCCTCTTCCACATGATTCTACACAAGCTCTGGATTGATCAACGCTGCTGTGATTGACATGGACAGGACACAGATATACGACTGCATTCAGAGTATTACACAGGCATCCACTCTGCAGAGACGTTCTGGATAAAAAGCTCTTCATCAGACGTGCAAGTTCGCAAGCTGAGAGAGTCTCTCTAAACCTGCAGGACAGAAATCCTTCAGATGAAAAGAAAAGAAAAAAAAAAAGCTGATGATGAAGGGCCTTTGTCCGAAACGGTTTGTGTCTCGAGAAACTCTGTTTTTCCCCCAAGTGGATCCTTAATGACTGGAAATGAATCCATTTTTCACAAGACAGTGGAGAGATAATAACAGGCTAACTCTCCGCTAGGACAGAGTAAACGAGGTTTACTGAAGATGATCCTCGCAGGTGTCAAGCTCAATCTCCATTTTCAACCCTACGATATCTTATTTCATCTGACAAATTTAGTTGCAGTAAATCAGTGGTGTTTTTTTCTTTTCTTTTTTTCTTTTAATCAAACTTTGGACATGCTCTGACCAATCAGATTCCATAAATGGATTTTGAAATCAAACTAAACTGAATTTAAACTGAGTTTCAACTCACGCGCACTTCAACTCGCTCTCAACTTTTAAGCATTGCATTGCACTTTTAAGCATTGCATTTTCATTGTTGCGACTTTTCGAAACCCATTTTTCAATACGAGCGGCGAACGCCATCCAATCTGGTAAGTGTCCTGATCTAGACGGATACGCAGTCAAGTCTTCTTATTGAATTGGCTCCGTGTAGTGATTGATATCATTCAGTATGATGATCTCGTATACTGCCTCGACTCTTACACCAACATCAATATCTATCATTTTAAAGAAAGAAAGAAAGACGCACCGGGACGCAGCTCGTACCATCTAATCTCATTTTGTGCGGTATGAGATAATAGCAAAGGACCGAGGGCATTGAATGGAATCCATATCACATGATTAATTCTCCAGATCAGACTGGATTCATCAGGGGTATTTGAGTTACATTACTGTATTAGGTGACTTAATGAAGTCTACAACCTTAATGTTTCTAATGTTATAATCGGTTGAGAAAGACACTGGAAGGATGATGGGGACATGTGGTACACCTTAGAGAAATAGGCTTGGGGAGAGGAATTGTGGGGGGGGGAATATATATATATATAAATAAATTATTTCACAAGTACATCCAGGTATTGATGAGAATGAAACCAGGATTAGCATGTTGCTCATTGTGACTAATTGTTGAGTAATTCAATTGCCCTTTATGAATGATTAATTACAACCCATATCTGATTGTAATTGCTAATTCTCCAGAAGAATTGTGTCCTGCCCCCTCTATTCAGTACACCAAACCCAGATGATGCTAATAACATTATTTAGCTAATATTAGCTACATTCTGCAAATACTTTGTACAGTATTCAAACATACACTCACTTTTGATTATCATCATCATCAAAGTCTATACCACTTTACAGGGTCACGGGGGGCCTGGAGCCTATCCCAGGAGATTGGGAGGCAATCCATCACAGGGAACACACATACACACACTCGATTTGGGAACGCCAAATAACATAATCTGCATGTCTTTGGACTGTGGGAAGAAACAGGAGGAACTCAAAGGAAACCCACCAAGAACGGAGAGAACATACACAGACCCAGGGCAGGAATCGAACCCTTGACCCTGGAGGTGCAATTGACAGTGCTAACCAGTACGCCAACATGCCGCTACCATTTTTTTTCATTTGATCTAAAATAAAAAAATCCAAATCACAACCTTTTCAAAATCACAAGCAAGCCAGTTTCACATGTGGCCCCAAAATGCTAGCAGCTATGTGAGATAAATAACAACGGTCAGATTGGAATTCTTGTGGCCTTTTTTGTCCTCCAGTTTAATAAAATTTTTTACTGTGGTGTTGGTGTCAGCGACAGTGTTTAAGATCAGACAGGTCTGAATGATTGGAGATTTTCTTGATATTTAGTGCATCGATTCAAATGAAACTGCAATAAACTTCTCAAGAGATTTGGGGAGATACTTGGGTTAAACACTTGCAATTTACAGTGGACACCATCATCTAACATACATCACTCTATTAGACCGCGTGTATACTTCATGCGCTCATGTGACTTGGACAAAATCGACCTTGAACAAGATCTCTGAACCCAGATGCTGTCTCCTACGGATCAATAACTGTCCAAACAAGCACCTCCATCTTCACTTCAATCTTTAAACATGATCAGATCTTTCAGTAGACCTGAAGTTGCTACAGCACCATGACAAACTTTAAGGTTAATTGTTTTAATTATCTGACTTGTCAAAGGAATCAGGTAATTCAAGAACAGATTATAAAAGATTTTTAAAGATACTTCAGCATGCACAGTAAATATTTTTAGTATGTAAAGTGGGTTTAGACAAATCGATGGGATTTTTTCCCCCAATCGGTATCCCTCAAGGCTTTATTTTAGGTCCTGTCATGTTTTTATTTAATGTAGACAGACAGTAAAGGTTTTAACTGGTATAATTTTGTTATAGTGGTGCAGATTACTAGCGTAAAGTCATTGTTTTTGTTAAAGGTTATCTAAATGATTGCCGCCAATAATCACTTTTTTCACTGATCAGTTAGTTGTCTCTCAACTGGACGATCGCATATTCCATACTCAATATTCTTGTGATGACGCAAATCTTGTGAGTTGACAGCTAAATCAAAATTCCATCATAAGTCCAAATACGAAGTTGACTGATGTGTGTGTTTATTTAAAAAGGTTCGGTGCAGAGTTGTGATTTGATATTCATTGATTCAGCCTTGTTCCATGTGCTGCATGTTATAACGAGTGAGTATTTCAGGAAAGTCGAATTTTAGCTGAGCATTTTGGCGTGCGAGAGCCGCTTGATGCTAATTGAGTCAGCATAGGGTATTCTATTGGTTTCAGTTTCTTTATCAAACCATTCAACTTCATTAATCCAAACCTTTAATAAGGGAAAACCTTAATGAGGTCAGAATACACTTATACCTAGGCAGATATTTCATCAGATAAAGCATCCTAATTTTACAGTAATTTCAAACATGACCCTCTGATGTTTAACTCTACTGTTAATAAGCTCTTGTCTACATCATAATATGTGCAACATTTCTGAATAAAAACACCCTGCACATGTCACAATATCCTTCTTAGAGCTAGCAGTTGTTGTTTTTGAGACATATAAGCCTTCGTGAGTCACTTCCTCAGCTCCCACACTTGTCTGGATCAGAATACCCACGCTCCCCTGCGGCGAGGCTCCGATTGCCTTTGATTGGCCGTGCTCTTCTCAGCGTGCTACACTTCACCTCCTCGCCTCCGAGGGACTGACGGCTCTCTATCAGGCTGACCATCTATCAACACACTCAGTCTCTGAGTAACTGCTGGATGGACGGACATTACAGCCGAGAGCAGGTTTTCATAGGTGCATAAACATAGACTATTAATGTCAGTACAACAATTTTAACAAATATATCGCAGATTTTTGCATTACTGCCACCTTACTATGTGTTGTTACTAATTAACAGTGAATTGATTAATTAAGAAACACCTGTTTTTGAGATTCATTCCATTTTTGTAAACATTCTGATCCTGTAGATTCAGTTCCGATAGCAGCAGCTCTATAAGGAGAACAACATTTCATGTTGCAACTTTGCACTACCGAATTACTGATTATTTGCTATGTTGCATATGTGTTGTGTTTTGTTCCCTACGTTGTGTATCCAATGTATTTTTTCCACCAGCTGTCATTAAAGTAACAGATAAATATTCATTTGTACCTTTAATCAAACACACTAAGAGATAATCTGCATGTTTTTTTTTTGTTTTTTTTTTGCATTTCCTAAGTCACACGCTCTGGACAGACCCCTAAGTAAAATAGTGTGAAATAGAACTAGGCCGCGGTAAGCTCTCTCTGGCATATTCGCCGTCAAATTGCAGACATCAAAGCAAGTACAGGGAATCCCCAGAGGCCAGGCAGTTTCTGCGCAGTGCGATTAAACCTGACGATCCTGCACACGGACCTTCAGCTCCGTGGCTGTGGTCCGCCCACACTCCGTTCTCCGCCTGTCCCGACTTACTTTATTCGTCTCCGAAGGCGGTGACATCCCTTCCTGTCTCCCTGTGCTAATGAGTTCTTGGCTAGGGGAAGGAAAGAGGATGAGGGTGGCATCTACCCGGGACTCGATGAGCCGTTATAGGTTATGACATCACTCTCGCCATGTCTCCTGTCACGTCCGCGGTAAACATCTGTCAGTACGGACAGTACAATCTAACTCTCGCGTCTACAAAACGCACAGTGCGGTTGGATTTCTGGAGTCTGGTTATACAAAAGGTGTTGATAAATTCTCTGCAACAGTCAAGTCCCAGGTTTATGATAATGTGCTTGTTTCTATAGTAACGACTTATAGAGAGGCTTGTACAGTGGAATCTCATCACAGATTTGGTGAAGTTTTCTCCAACCTTCGAGTTTCCAACATCCAAGTCAGCTCTATGGTTAAATCCATCCCTGACTTGGAATGGTACACTGCCTCCAAATTTCCATATGAAAGATACACACTAAAGGTAACACAGATGTACCTTTTGGTGGTACGACCCTAACAGCCTCGCACAGTCAGGTATTACACCTTTAACTACCCGACACGCCTGGTTCAAATGTGAAACATTTCCCCTTTCAAGGTCTCTTCCCCGTAATCTACGATCCGAACCCGCGACTTATTTCACCCGAGCTGAATCTCATCATTAGTTCCCTTTGAACGGGACGCTTTATTTATAATTGGCTGTCAGGACATATTCAAAAGTCAGCGCGGCACAGATTTTCTCAGCCTCTGAAATCCTTCTCGGTCCCAGAACTGAAAGTGTTCAGTGGGACTTGACAGAAGCGTTCATTAGTCCTCTTGTCTGGTGGCTCAGACCGACCGTCCTTACTTATGCATGCTTTTTTTTGTTGTTGCTGGAAATGAAATCCTCTCACGGAGACATTAGTCATGATGACACTGAATTTGTAACGACCATGACGATCTTTCTAGCAACAAGCCGGTGAGAAGTGCCTCTTCGGATGAAACCGTTCTGTTCTGCTGCACCGATTTTGTAAACGCAGACAGGAAAAAACATTTTACAAATCATTTGAAACAAAAGCTTCTTTCAACTTCTTTGGCATTTTGTTCTTATGTGAGAGAAGTTTTTGGCAAAGCAATAAATATTTTCAAAAATGTGGTAAATTTTAAGAAACAAGATTCAAATTTTAGATGATGCAACGGCCAGTAGTCTTTAGTTTTTTTTTTTAAATCATCAATTACAATAAACAGCTTTTTTCTATGAATATTTCATTTTCAATGTTTAATCTAGAATAGAATTTCTAAGTGATGGAGACTTTATTGATCTTGAAGGAAATTCCTGAAAATTTAGAACATTTTGTTTGTTTATTATTACAGAATATAATTTTTTTTTTTTTCAAAGCTCACAGTTTGAACTGATGGCCATCTCCCAATAGATATATATGACATTATATATTTTTATTATTTTACTTAGTGAGCAATAGGGCCGGCTTCTTTATTTTTTATGTTCACAGGTTGTTGGAAAAGTAATGGCACCCAGGAAGCTTCTGATTTGTACTGAAGCATTGTAAGACCATAATATTTCTGACAGCTATATTCAATTCCTTGCATAACCATAACCATCTAACCGTCAGTACACACACACACTTCTTCATCTTTGGCAGTTTGTGCAAGTGTTTTTACTGGCAGCTGAACGACTAATGATTTTTCAAGAGATTGCCTTGAAAGTCCATAATATCTTCGGTTTGTTTGGTTAAATAAATAGTCTATGGTGAGTCTTAGAGAAATATATTATATATACCAGATCATTGCATAATGTATAGCATTAAGTTTGGACCAACACGTCAAGGTGCTGATCATTCTTGTCATTACGATTGGTTATTTGAAGAGCATTGCTTACTTTTGATCCATTCAGTTAATCGACACCTTCTGCCCAGTCAGATCGGAGAATTCTACATGCATTGACGAAACAGAAATCAGTGTGTGTGTGTGTGTGTGTGTGTGAAGAAATATCAAAAGTGACAGTAAAATTGACATGCCAAAATGAAACGTGAGGAAATCTGCCTGCGGATTGTTTCAAATATTTATCCGCTTGTAAGAATCGCGTATATCATGTCAGTCCAATAATATCTAGTTCAGCTCTCCAGGGTAATGGAAATGTACTTCCTGATTGTGCTTTGAGGACGTCAACAAAGCCGATGATGAAAGGACATGAAATGTAGCTGAAGCTTAAATTCCCCAAATGGTCCCCAGTGCCTTTTTCAAAGCATCTTGCTGACGCTTGCAATGACTTAACGACATCGCCTGTATGTTTAATACCAGTGTGTGTATGTGTGTGTGTGAGTGTGTATGTGTGTGAGCTTGCTTATACAGTAGCTGTAGCTGTAGTCAGAGATAAACGGTCTTTGCCTTAGGTCTTACTAAAGAGTCATCTGTATTAGCACATGGAGTGATGGGCTTAGTGTATCGAAATTAGGGCAAGTCACAGCGTGCTGGTTTGTGCCGTCGGTTCCAGTCTGACCCACTTTCATCCCTTCGATCACCCTGAAACAGCGAGGTGACGCCGATCTCCATCTGACACTCGCCCTCTCGGTTATGGACGGAGTTTTCACTGAGATCTGAGATGAGATGACCCTAGATGACCTCTTGCAAGTTCAGGAAAGTAGATCAGAGCAGAGGCAGCACCATTATGAGCCGGCCAGTGTGTAGCCTGTTTATACTTCTATAAGATATTTCACAAGAACCTGCGCAAGTCAATGTGTCAGAAAGTTACAAGTACTCAGAGTCGGGTTACACTCCGCTCCAAGTTCTGAGCTCCCTCTTCAGGTTATGTGATTTAAATGTAGCTCATATCTCCAGCACACACAATTTAAGATTAAACACCTACATGTTTAGACTAAACACACACACACAGTTTTAGACTAATCAACTACATGTTTAGACTAAACACACACACACAGTTTTAGACTAATCAACTACATGTTTAGACTAAACACACACACACAGTTCTAGACTAATCAACTACATGTTTAGACTAAACACACACACACAGTTCTAGACTAATCAACTACATGTTTAGACTAAGCACACAGGTCTAGACTAAACACCTACTGCACAGGTTTAGACTAAACACACAGTTCTAGACTAAACACCCACAGTTTAAAACTAAACACGGTTCTTGACTAAACACCGACAGGTTTAGATTAAAAACACAGTTAAGTTGCACCTACAGGTTTGGATAAAACACACACAGCTCTAGACTAAACGCTTACGTGATTTGATTAAACACCTACAGGTTTAGACTTAATACACAGTTCTAGACTAAACACCTACAGGTTTAAACTAAACAAAGTTTGAAAATAAATACAGACAGTTCTAGACTAAACACCTAAAGGTTTAAAATAAATACCTACAAGTCTAGACTAAACACAGTTCTAGACTGGACACCTACAGGCTTAGGCTAAACACACAAACACAGTTCTAGACTAAACACCTACAGGTTTAGACTAAAAACACAGTTCAGTTACACCTACAGGTTTGGATAAAACACACACGACTCTAGACTAAACACTTATATGCTTAGATTAAACACCTACAGGTTTAGACTTAATACGCAGTTCTAGACTAAACACCTACAGCTTTAAAATAAACAAAGTTTTAAAATAAACACAGACAGTTCTAGACTAAACAACTAAAGGTTTCAAATAAACACCTACAGGTTTAGACTAAACACAGTTCTAGACTAAACACCCACAGTTTCAAACTAAACACGGTTCTTGACTAAACACCTACAGGTTTAGACTAAAAACACAGTTCATTTACACCTACAGGTTTGAATAAAACACATACGGCTGTAGACTAAACACTTACATGCTTCGATTAAACACCTACAGGTTTAGACTAAACAAAGTTTTAAAATAAACACCTACAGTTCTAGACTAAACACCTAAAGGTTTAAAATAAACACCTACAGTTCTAGACTAAACACACACACACACACACACACACACACACTTCTAGAATAAACACCTACAGGTTTAAACTAAACATGGTTCTACAATAAACCTACACAGTTCTAGGCTAAACACCTGCACATTTAGACTAAACACACAGTTCTAGACTAAACACCTACAGGTTTAGACTAAATACCTACAGGGTTAAAGTTTAAACATGCGCATGTTTAGATGAAACACAAAGATTCAGAATAAACATACAGTTCTAGACTAAATATAGACGGATTTAGACTAAACACTAGCAGTACGGGACTATAACCACAACAATATAATTTTAGGTTAAACATGCATTCCTAGACTAAACACACACAGTTATAGACTACAAGCACAAAGCTCTAGGCTTAACACACACATATCTAAATTAAATACACAGTCCTAGACTAAACACACACGCGTCTAGACTATCGTTTACATGTAGTTGATGTCTAAGGTGAACAGATGCTTCTTACACACTGTACTGTAGACTAATCCTGCAGTTAGCAGACGATCTGCTGTAGATAACACTGTGATAACATGTTTTGCACACAGGCTTGAAACTGTTCCTTAATAAATCAATCATGAACATGCGGGAAAGCGACACACTGTAAACGCACACACTTGCATTTGCCAGGCCGCTTAATTCTCCGGCCTCGTTAAAGACGATAATTAAGGACTACATTTAGCATTCGCATGCACGAGAGCTTTGATTACAAGGCTGTGCGTTAGCTCTGTCGCTAATGACGTGCTCCAAGGCAACCTCGCACCGCACAACGACATGAGATTAGCACGAGGGATGCGCGTCTGTGCGCTCTCGTAGATTCAAGTAGCCAGGCGCAAAATAGACTAATTAGTTTTCCTGTCCTCTGTTTTTACACAAGAGGCTTCCTTTCCTCCGTTCTACGTTCAAGATATTTATTATTAACCGTAGCATTAACTTTGGCAATTATCTCTTAAACATGGAGCATGGTACAGTCCACGTATGTTAATGATTTTTATTATTTTTTTCAAATCTGTTTGGGGACGTGACCATGTTTTTGATTAATATAAAACAGAAATTGTAGTAGTGATATTTTTTGATGCAATTTTTATGATGTAATCTATTTCCATGAACTTTTCTCGCTCTATGCTTATTTTCTTTTTATTTATATTTCCACTTCACTTTTTTTTATTATTACTATTATTACATTACATTTCCTCACATAATTTTTGCACCTCATTCGTACGATGGTTCGAGCTACAAGCCCTATAAATAAAGCTCCTTCTTATTATTACACTGCTGGCACTCAGAGAGCTCGACGGCGTTAGGGTAGGGATCAGAAAGCCAGATTGAACCGATGCTCGCTCTCTTCGCACATTATTGCTGAGAGATACGCAGACTCTGGGGTAATTTGGCTCTTCTTGGAGGAAAGCGCTGGCCGTCTTCTCATGCACTCGGGAAGTGTTGCTGCTCCCCGTGTCTGTAGGTTTCTGAGAGCAGATTTTTTTTTTTCTTCTTTTTTTCCAGTTCTCATTTCAAGCCTCTCAGCCTCTGGGAGTCTTCACTTCAAAAGGTGAGGCCCATAATCAGAGAACTTGGAGTTTTTACACAATAAAGTAGACGTGACACAAAAAATCCACTTTTTGCTCCAAGAAGAAGAAGAAGAAGAAGAAGAAGAAGGAGGCGTTTTGTACTGTAAATCCTGCTAGCGTTCAAAACCGACTAGGACGAAATTGGGGCACGAGGTGTTCTTGATGAACTCAAAGACCCAAAGATTATCAGAAGGTGTGTTTGTGACCAAATGAAAAATAATCCTGTAATGCTCCAGCCCTCCGCAGATGGCAGACAGATGGCCGAGCAAGCCGGAGACGAGGCCTGAAGTCGCTGCTGGATCTCTCCCAGGTCTCACCTTATTCAGCCCACACATTTCACGCGCCTAGTCATCGGCACTGAGCTGTCAGGGTGATGAAAGGAAACGTCCGGAAATGAGGCTTAGAGAGAACTTGAATTGGGAGGTTAATTATTCAAAAGTGTAAGTGAGACTCCGCCTCTACTTTATTGCAAACTCCACCCCCAGGCTGGAAATGTCTGAAGTGAAGTGGAACAATATGAAACGTGTTTTTTCTTTCTTTCTGGTAGACCTGGTGAAATGTAGGAGTAAACAACAGGACGATCTTTTACGGTATGGATGATGGAGTTCAAATAAATGCAAACTGCGCTAACATATATTAATTAAATAACATTTATGGATGAACCAGGGTTCCAGATCCTGGAGCATACGCAGTTGATCTTCAAAACCGTTTGAACTCTGGTTCAGGAACAAACCACGACTGGACTGTCCCTGAGGATTTCATTGGTCGACCCTGTATCTGCAACATCTAATAAAGAGGAGTTCAGCATCTGGACGGACAAGGGGTGAGAAAATGTCAGGCGCGTTAGTTAGCTCGTTAGCTGGATGAGTTTCAAAAGCTCCCAAGATTAAAAAGGAAAATAATTAAATATCAAATGTCATTATAAATATAACACTGCTAAATGAAATGTTAAATTTAATAAGTAAACAAGGACATTTACTAGGGACGTCAGGTCTGCGATTGCGACAACATACAACAGGTCTGATGAAATACCTTATGTTTTTAAGCGCTCTCGATAAAACATAACACAGCCCTGCTGCACTACCCCGTGCTCTCGTGCCTTGTGGTCAGACTCAGGAGAGAGGTATTAAAGGTGCTGCTTGAATTTTATTTTCATTTATTTATATTTTTTGGAGGGTCAGTCACGACTCTCTGGATAAAAGGCAGACGCAAAAGGAAAACTGGAAAACCAGCAAACACTAAGCGAACCAGGACTTCATACTAGCGAACCAAATCTCATATAGCATTTTATGCTTTGGATCGAATCAAGAGAACCGAACTACACCCTAGTTTGAACACATCCTGAAGCTCAGGTGTGGATCCTAAAGCTGTAAACCTGTTTTAAAGTTATTGTTTGTTGAATAAAGGTACACTGCGAGATTAATATTTCTAGCTGTAATGTGTGTCAGCTTTTAGTAGCAGCAGATCCATTGTGTGCATATGAGCGTTGTTTTGTATAAAAGTTGTCAATTTCACCTGCTTAGAGATATAAAATTTGAAACGTGACTGATAAGGAACTATATCTCCATGGGTTAAAGATGTGTTGGTTGGTGGCTAATCACTAAACATTAATTGCTAACCTTGCCTTCTTTAGCTCTTAGTTGTGTTTTACCTTTTATTTCACTGAACACTGATGATGTCATCATGAATCGAAAAACTTCAATATATAAAAAAATAAATCAGTTTAAACTAAAAACTGCTTTTTTCTCCCCTCAAATATTTTTTTGTCAGAATACTAGTTGGAAAAGCGACAAATTCCTTATATTGTCCCAAACATGAGCACCTTTAAAGCAAGGGGGCAACCGCTAGTTTTAAAAAATGTAGCCAATGCTGGAGTACAAAGACATGCAGTTCCATAATTGTCTGGCTCCAAAAGTGAGTCAATCCCTATAGATGCCCATGTTTAAATGCCAAACTTGACTCGATAGCTAAATTTCCCATTCACGATGACTGCGCGGGGCGGAATTTTTATGTAACTCGAATGTAAAATGATGTTAAACCATAAAGTTATGCGAAATTAGGGGTGTGGTCAGCTGCTTTGGAGGAACTGCTAGTTGTCCGCTACACATCACTTTAGCTAACTAGAGTGTTAGAGTAACTTCGTAGTTTAACTTCCAACAAGAAATGTAGGAGTTGATACGTGACGATATTTACATATAAATAAATGTTAGCCAACTTAGCATTTTAGCTAAGCTATAGCTAAACTTGCTCACTTGGGGTAACTGAGGTAAGTTCCAGTCTGGTTGCACAAAATGACCCGATTCGCTCAACCCATTTTCCCATTTATGGATTAACTGGGGTGTAGGCCTCAGCGGAGTCAGCGCCTGTCAAGATGGTGACAACCAGAGTCCAGTACTTTTTATACAGTTTAGGGTTTAAAGGAGTTATTTTGTTCCCAGCCATTTCCGGTTTCTGATTTGCCTGGAAAATGCATGTCAGAAAAGGGGCACACCGGGAAGGTTTATTTAAAACTACAGACACTGAAACAGCATGTTTGGAAAAGGAGTGAAACAGGAATAAATTCAAAGCCTCAATGTTTTATATGAACATTCTTTAAACTTTAAGCTGATCTTTATCCCAGTCTTTCACATGTTCTTCAAAAGTCTGATGTTGACCTCAAAACTAAGTCTGGCTTTTTTTTAATACTGATCTCGGAGTATCGCATTTCTCCACGGATGTATGCGCTTTGGTACCTGATGCCTACAGCTGTTTGTACAGATGTTCAGGGTACCTTAGAGTTAAACCTTTCCATATTATTGTTTGGTAACATAAAGCAACACTTTTTTATCTGCTTATCATTTGTCTTGGATCGTGTAGAGGTGCCCGCCGTACTTCTACAATAACAAGCTGACAAGAAGAAAGATACTAGCGCTTCAAATACCTCTCCCTATAGGCGCTGAGGATGGGATACAAAATCAGTCCTTAAAAAAAGAAAGAAAAAAAAAAGACAGACAATGTGCGGTGTATTATTTCAAGGGGACGGGATGTAATGGGACGTGTCATGCCAAAAAAAAAAAGAAAAAGAAAAGCATTAATGCTCCAGCGACTTTGCGCTTCCAGACTCCCAGACTGGCAGTTTCCATCAAGGACACACAGCTTTGCTCTGTCGCACTCATCACTTTAGTGAAGGCTTCATCCTGGAATAGTGCTGTCGTGTTGATTTCCCTCTCTCCGTCTCTCTCTCTCTGTCTGTCTGTCTGTCTGTTCAACCTTTCTAGGTCATAGGAAGCCCTTAAAGCAGTTTTATCTTAAGCCTCTTATCCTGCCCCCCTCCCCCCACCCCTTCTACCCCCATGATCAAGAGAGAAAAAGGAGAGCGATAGAGAGACTTTATAAACTTCCAAAAAGGTCCATCTGTCTGAGTCAGAGATAACAGCGGTCATGACACTCCCTGCTGAGGGCAACGATCTCTCCTCCTCCTCCTACACACACACACACACAGCCTGCTTAGCCACTTACAAATCCAGTATTTATTTATTTATTTATTAGTATAATTATTATTATTATTATTATTATTATTATTATTATTAATACTTTCCTCATTATTTGTGCGCCACAACGCTGCTGAAATCTTGAATCTGATTTATTTTCGAATCAATCAATATCATGTTTTAAATGCAACCGCTCTGTCATGTGGGTGTACAAACTTTTGCATGATAAGCAGCAGACTTAACTTCTAAAACATTTCACCCAATATGATAAAAAGGTTTTCCACTTTTGCCACCTCGATGAGAATGGTGCCCTGTTATCGTGGCCCCGGAACATTTCCTCAGAGACACAGGGTCCCCGCAGCTCAGACTCCGAGACTAGTCATAGTTTGTGTTTGTTGGCTTCGTCTCAACTCCTGAAGATCGCTCGCCAAGCGCTACAGTGCTGCGTGCAGCTGCGCGGTGCTCCACTGATCCTCCGCTGATCCCTCGCCCGTAATGTTGATCAGAAAGCAGGAAGCGAGCGAGCCTGTTGTTTTAGTTGGCGTGATGCGGCGCTCCTGGTGCGGAACTGGGATGACTCCATCGATCCTGTCACGTTGATAAAGAGGCCTGGAGCGTGCCGAGCCTGACTCAGCATGTCGATGCGCTTCATCTGGAAGCTCCCCCGCGGACCCTCGCTCCGCTCCGCTAATAAGAACTGAGGATTAAAAAAAAAAAAAAAAAAAAACCTGGAAACAGAGCACTGGGAAACAAGGAGTGGTTGTTTAGAGGCTTGCAGAGTTTTGACTACAAAAACAACTACAAAAAGGAAACAAGACAAACTCAAGAAAAAGAAAAAAGAAAGAAAGGGATAATTGAGAAAGAAAAAGGAAAGTTAATATGAATATCTTAAAAAAGAAAAAGAAATAGATGCAAAAAAACAAGAAAAAAGGGAAAAAAGAAAGAAAGAAAGGAAAAGAAAGAGAAAGAAAGAAAATAAACAAAATGGGTATAAAAAGTATAAAGAACGAAAATTTAAATAAAAAAATGAACAGAATTAATAACGAAATGAAAAAAAGAAAGAAAGAAAGAAAGAAAGAAAAAACAAAAATGGGGATAAAAAGTACAAAGAATTCCAAATTAAATCTAAGAATTAAATAGAAAAATTAACAGGATTAAATAAAGACAAAATAAAAAAAAGACAAAATTAAAGAAAAAAGAAAGAAGGTACATTAAAAAAAAAAACAAAAAAAAACTAAATCATGTAAAAAAAAATAAGAAAAAGGATTTAAAACAACTAAAAAAAGAAAAATAATGACAAATAAGCTAAAGATTAATAAGCAAATACAAACTAGATAAACTACAAATAACTAAAAGAAAGGAAAATCAAGTAAAACGTTTTTTTTTTTTACATTAAATCATGTAAAAATAAAAGTTTGAAAAAGAATGAATGAGAATTAGATGTACCAAAAAACAAAGGTAAAGCCATTTGATACATAAAGTTTAACAAGAAATGAAAAAAGAAAGGTAAATAAATACAAATAATGAAAGGAAAAAATATGAGAAGGAAAAAAGATGTTAAACTATAGAGAAGATGTATAAACAAAATAAAATGAAAGAAGAGAGAAAGTGTATAAAGTAAGGTTAGAAAGAAGGTGAACTATGTGCACTGAAAGGGAAGAAGCTGTCGGTCGTTCTTGCTCATTGAAAATTAAACTTGTTTGGAATCATTTTTATTTAGAGAGCATATTTAATATTTCAAACAAAAAACCTGGTCACCAAATATGGTTCTTGCATTAAACTAATATTTTGTGTCTTGTGACTTTGTTTAAAACCACACTCATGTTTGAGGGTACGAGTCAGCGGGAACGCTAAATAAAAAGTGCCAGCCCCTACACTCTGGAAAACGGATTCTGAGTCAGAAAACCAGGGGAAAAAAGTGGCATGACTTTGTTGGAAAGCAGAATAAATCATCATGAGCTTGTAGACTCAACACCACACACTGACCAAGTCCACACCGAGGAAATGTTTATACGGCTTTTATTTAGAAATCACGAGATTTTAATCTAGATATATATGGAAGGGGTTTTGCCCTAGTGTAAACACTTCAGGAACAAACTGTGGTGGGAAAACCAACTTTAGCATGATTTGGCTACACGTTGGATCACATCAGACCACCACGGTCTTCAAAGCTTCCCATGATAGACATGGTAGATGTGGACCCTGCTGAGGTCTGGCCTTGGTTACGAGTTCACGTTTGGGTTCGACTGGGCTCAGTCTGGGTGAAGTTTCAGCAGATCTCGCCCGAGTTAAGACATTGACCAAATTGTCCTGTTGTCTTTTGAATATCTCTAAGATTTTGGTTGTTTCTCAATATTTTTCACTTAAGCTTTAAGATGCAAGCTTGCAGCTTCAGACGTTTGAAGGACATCACCTTAGATATGACAGTCCGTCAAAAACGGGTGGAGCTGCCCAAGTGACATAACAGATCATGATTGGAAATGCATCAGTGCATTTCTTGCTATTGAGTCCAAGCAAGATACTGTACTCTCTAGATAGTCAAACTTGGTTGACCACATCTCAGAAATGCTGGATGATATTCAGTCCGGAGTCTGATTCAACCCTACCACCAATCAGAAAAGGTGTCCAGCTTTCATGCTGGTCCTCTTCACAGGGGAGTGAAAAATGCAATCTTGGCCTATTCTTCCAGTCCAGTTCTGACCTCTCCACCTGAAAACCAGAGACCCAACATCGTTCTAAGTGGAGTAATAAGACACCGAGTGCCTCATGTGAAAGCACGACCTTGATGACACAATTGAAAGACTGATGGCCGAGAGCAGAGCGATGAGGAAGGATGGAGAAGAAGTGATCCCTTGGCTACTTTTTTGTTTTTTTCTTCCTCTATGTAGGCAAGTCAGCATGAGTTCTTCCACTCAGTAAGCCTGGGGATGTTATTTATTATATATAGGCTTTGGCCTGCCTGACGCAATTACCCAGTGACTGTGAAATAATTTTCCTCCTGTATGGTTGTTGTGAGCTGTGATTACATCACTGGTGTGTTTCTTCATGCACTCCTCAGTCACCATTTCGTTCCTGCCTTAATCAATAGAGTGGGGCAGAATAAACCCAGATGAACCGTCATCCTACACGGCTGTTTCGGCTTTAATCACCTTTGCTGAAGATTAGCGATCGTTGTTCCTTGTTGTATTCTGGGCAAATCTTGTAGCGTGGGGGGGCTGAAGACTCTGCCATTACATCACTTGTTGCATAAATCTTGCAGCAGCACAAAAATTAGATCTGGTTGTGTCTGGTGTCTGTGATTACGCTGGCCCTTAAAGCGGAATGGATAGATGGTTGTCAAGGCCAAGAACAACATGATCCACAGGACTGTAATCAGAGCACCATGTAAACTTGAAGACTCTCCTGTGGGAGGAGAGCTGGTGGGCCATGTCTTACCAGTAATTACAAGTATTGCATGTTTCTCAGGGAGTAACGAGAGCACAGCTGTTCTGCCACTTCTCCAAGTTGCTTTTCTGAACACTTTTCCCTCCATTTAACCTTTGTGCCTGTGGCCGTCTGACAGGGGGAAAGAAAAAAAGCTGACCCACACACATTTGTGTGTTAAGATTGCTCATATGAGGCCACCAGCTGACAGCAGACATGGAGCAGCCGCCGATGCTATCGCGCTGTCAGTCTGGTCCCGATCTTTATTTTTACTCTGACGCTGATGAAAGAGGACCGCAAAGTTGCAACTAAGAAAGGCTTTCCAGGAAAGTCTGAAAGGGATATATTTTCACCATGTTGGCCTGTCTTACTTCCTTGCTGAGTAATAGCGAGGAAAACAAACTGACAGCAGAAATCATAAACACGCTGGCTCCTGAAAGTTTAAGCTGACTAGGATAAGAAGTGTCTTCATATAATTAACCTTATGTCTGTAGCCAGAAACTTAACCTTAAATGATTTGTGAAGACGTGTCCTCATATAATTAACCTTATTCGAATGTAGGTGTCCTAAGTTTCTGTTGATTTGTTTTGCCAAGTATGCCTTGAAGGGAAATATTTAATTCAACAGTTTTCTTGAATCAACGGCGTTGATTGTTTCATCCAACAAAAACAATGATTTAACAATGAACAACGTTTAAAGCAAATAAAAATCTGGATGTACTGCATAACAAAATGAACAAAAAGCTTAATAGAAGCAGGGGAAGTGGTAGCTTAGAAGGTTAAGCCTCCGAGTTACTGATTGATAGGATGGTGGTTCAAGCCCCATTAGCTTCCGCTTGCCTTGAGCTCGGCCTTTAACCCCGTCTGCTCCAGGGGCAGAAAACCAATTTCACTGTGCACCAAAATAAAGGCTTAACTTAAAAATAACCAACAATACTGATCACAAGAAGGGAGTGTATACATAAGCACTTCAGTCACCAGGTTGTGGGCGACAACAACATTATTGCGGAATGGAATTCTAGCCACGTTTCTAGCCACAAGCTCCAGAATCCCGAGTTACAATCCGTCCGTTTTGCTGAACTGAATGTTCAACTTGACTCCATGTTTTTACACTAACAAGCTTTAAGATCCACTGAGAAACTGAAGTAGCCAGTGTGTAAATGTTCAGAAGGATAACTAAACCTTTAAAGCATTGCAAAACTGTTAAGTTGATGTTACACGCTAGACTCTGTACTAACTTCACTTGCAGATTAGCAACGCTTACCGTACGAGCTACTTCCACTCGACAAAGTTACAAACTGCTACGAGCTTTATTTCAGACTAATTTGCATTTAACGAAAATTGTTTTTATAAAAGTGAAGGATGAAATATCAAATGCTTGGATTTGTCTTTTTTGTACTTTTCTACAGACGAGGATTAGGGCCACCATAACGTTCTTACTTACTTTTTCTTTTAATCAGAATTCAGAATTTTTTTCCTCAGAATAATGACTGAAAGGAACCAGATTCAGTGAAAGTGATTCACTTATTGAAGAAAAAAAAAAAAAAAAAAAAGGTCAGAACTCAATTTTTTTTTTTTTTTATGGTGGCCCCTAGTCCTCTTTACTTTTCTATACATTTTAAATGTTATCACATTGATTTATTTATTTATTTTTGCTTGTTGCTTAAACTGTAAACTCCTATGCCTCAGAAATACAAAAACTAATGCTTGTGACTTAACGTTCGCTAGCGGAAGTTATTGAATTTGAAAGGTCAATATTGCTACATATCGGTGCTGGTGCGAATCATTTAAACATTATTTACAGTATTGATCTCCAATAACCCGGTGTTATGTGATTTCTAAAGCAGCAGCAAGTTTTAAAGTAATTTGTAAAATGACTGAATTCTGTGCTTCTGTGATTTCGTCATTCCGCAGAACTCGTAAAACTCGTAATAATGAGTCCTAATGAGGACGGGTAAAAAAATTACAACCATTAAAAAAGTACAAACACTAAAAACAAAACAAGGCTTTGGCACAATATAATAGGTTTTTTTTTTTATAGAAATTGCTAGAATATTTGAAAAATGGAAAATGCTCTTAGCCTTGGGTTATTAAGACTTAGATGTTTGCGCTGGACGTGTACAGTATTTATCATTCTTTAACACCCGAGTGCATAAATATTGGTTCACGATTTAAACAGTTTCTCCAACATTATTATTAAAGCTAGTGAGTCACATGACATGGCCAGATTTTTTTTAAATCTTGGAGCACAGTCTGCCCACTCCTTCCCGGAATCCAAGACACCTTTAAGTGTCTAAATAAGCCCGGTGTAAACTGATAGGTCTGTCTAAAAGCATCAGAACCCACAAACAGGCTTGGTGAAAAAGGAAAAGCACTTTAAAACCTCAGAACTGCAAACGAAGGCAAATAGTGCAGAGCGCTGCGGATTTAACATTCCAAACCTGTACAAGAATCTCAGACTTAATAATGTAATTAATAAAAAAAAGTCAGAACTAAGGATTTCAGGTCCTGCCTAGTCCTCATTTTGAAGATGATTGTTATTATTATTATTTTAACTTCAGTAACACTTCTCTGCTTTCATGCTCATTCATCACAGTGGAGAGATGTGGCATCTATATTTAGACGACTCGGGTCAACGTGATTAGCCTCACGCCGTCACGCTGATCTTCATCACCACGGAGGCTCTTGGCTTCACTTCAGGTGCGCAGATTAATATCAACGACCTCACCTCCTTCTGCATACTTTGAATTCCACCCTGCTGAAGTCAAGTTTTCATTCCGGTGCATTAACCAGGTCGGTTCCGTACAGTATATTTACCTTCCACACACACACACACACACACATCCGAAGTGCAGAAAATAGTATAACCAAGTGGAGAGAGGGCTTTGATACTTTCACACACTCCATCTTTTGATTCCCTCTCCGCCTTTTTCTCCTCCTCGGTCACAGGATGTGCGTGTTGGCTGGACTCCAGCGGAAAGGAAATCTATATTAAGTTCATACACATAGACACAGTCGTGTGTTACTGCTGTTGTGGAGACTGAGAATTATTTCTATGAAATGAATGAGAAAGAAAAAGTCTGACTGTTATAGGAAAATAATCAATTCCTGACTAAAAGGTGTGATCCGACATGATGACTTTCGTACCTCTGACATAAATTAATTTTTATATTTAAATGTCTGATCATGTCCTCGCCAGTCTCACTTTTTTTTTATTTTTATTTTTTTACATTTTTTACTAAAAAACATGAAAAAAAAAACGAATAAAACACAATCCGTCCAATCAGGACAGAGATTTCAACATCTGTAAATGATGAATAGACGCAAACAAAAAATAATAAAAGTGTAGATTTGCCTTTAATAATATTCTTTAATGTTCTTATTGAGTTGTAAAGACTGAAGGCACAAGTAAGACCACATTTACCGAGTAGCCTTGAAGGACACCGAGGAAATGCTCGAAGTGAGGCCTTGGAGCGATGTGAGCTAGGAACTGATCACACACACACACACACACACACACACACACACACACACACACACACACACACACACAGAAGTGGTAGTAATGAAACAAATATTTTTTGGGAAGAAAAAAAAAGACAGAAGACAACATTAGAACATGTAGTGCAACAAGTCACCTCAGTAAACATTATGATGTTGTTGTTGTTTTTAGTTTCATAGTGCGAGTGTTAAACAAAAAATATAATTAAAAAATCTGAATTGCGTTGGTTTTGTTTGAATAAACAGTTAGGACCAAAAGAAGAAAAAAATGACTTATTATAATGAGACAATGAATTTCTTTGGTATGTTCTTTCGCGTGCGTACGCTGCAGTGACGTCTCGGCATAAAGTCCTACGAGATCCACTCTGCTGTTTTAAACTCAGTCGTGTTTTGTCTCATTTGAAAACATTTCTGAGAGTTTTGCCTTAAGAAATGTAAATGTAAATTTTGCCTCGGCATACAAAGTATTTTCGGCTTACAAGTGAGACGTTCAAAAGTGGAAAGTCGACCAATGTGAGTTACATATTTTTATTACTTTGTGTGTGTTTTTTTTTTTTTGCATTTTGTGTAAGATTTAATCATGCGCCTCAAGAATGATAGCAAGAAGAAATCTGAGCCGCTTTCAGTTAGGTTTTTAAGTAGTCGGTGCCAAGAGGAATCATAAATTAATGTTAAGTGAGGTTTAATGTGTATTTATTTCATATTTTACTTAATTTATATGTTTTTTCTAAATGTTTTGATTGTTTTTATATGTGAAAATATAATTGTACTGTTGGAAATTGGTAATACTGGTAATATGTCTGGGTGGCTGGAACGGATTATCTGCATCTAACATTATTTCCTCTGGGACGATGTGGACAATTTCGTAATAGGAAATTTCGCCGTAAGAACTCGCCTCCTGTAGTTAATGTTAGAAGTTAATGAATTTGAAAGTTCGATATTCCTATATCGGATAATTATATATAATTTATGATATCAGTATCCAATAACTCGGCGTTATGTGATTTCTAAAGCAGCAGCAAGTTCTTAAGTCATTTGTAGACGATTGATTTCAGCGTGTGTCTGTTATTGGTATCTCAGTTTCGTCATTCCGCAGAACTCGTAGGTCTCTAATAATGAGTCCTAATGAGGATGGGTAAAAATAAAACCTTAAAAAGAAAAAAAAACACCCGACGGGGGTTCACAAGACATCACAAGATCTCACACACACACATTAAAAACAAAACAAGGCCTTGTCTGGCAAACCCAGGCTCTGCGATGGGGTCGTTCCTCTGCATGAGCCCCTATAAATTAAACATAAACCTCATTAGAGGATTGTGATCAGAGGCCAGATGGAGCAAGTGGGCCTCGCACACCCCCATTACCGCTAACAAGCCTCCTGTATTAGCATCAGCGCAACATCACACACACACACACACAGACACACACACTTCTTCAGCTCTTCACCCAGTGCTCTCAGCCAGGCCCATTTGCAAAACTCCTTTAATTAGCATCTGTCAAAGCTACAGCATTCAGCAGGCAGCAATTCCCCCCAAAACAAAACAAAAACAAAAAGTAAACCCCCATGATAACGAAACGTCTCTGAGTTCTGCCGCTTTAACGAGGCCGAGTTCGTATCCCTGGTGTCCTGGAGGCGGTACGAGTCCGCCTTCCTCCGAGTACTACCTCTTAGCGCTAGCTTGCTCCGTTAGCTGTGTGAGATACTCGCGCAGTTCCTTGGCCGCCTGGAAGCGTCCGTAGTGTTTCTGAGGCCTGGCGCATTCGTCCAGCAGCGCCGCGAGATGTCCGGCCTGGGCCACGTCGGACGGCGGGTCGTGCAGGAGGCCGCCGGTGGTGCCGCGCCACGCGGCGAAGCGGGACAGTAAGTTCTGGCAGATGGCGTAGTAGTTGTGGTCGACGGTGACGCGTGAACACAGGATGTCCTTGGAGAACGAGAGACAGGCTTCTTTGTCGCATTCTTCGTAGCGGCTCTCGTACCAAACGTCGTAGTTTTCCGGCTTGTCTGGAAAGAGTGAGAAAGGTCAAATGATTAGATACACGTAAATAAATGTAAACTAGCTGGAGGTAGCTAATAAGGTATCGGATGCGTTTTGGAATTAAAAAAAACAAACAAAATGATATAAACAAACGGAAATCAGCGAGACCAGACTGTACTCGCAATAACGCTGGTTTAACTCCTCAATACAGAAACAATGACACTTACACGTCTTTTCCAAATGTTTTGATTGTTTTTCAATTTCACTTAAAGAACTCGCCTCCGGAGTGGACTCGTATGATGAGGTGCTGAACACACCGTATACTGTGCTGTACTGTTTCAAAAGCGCATTTCATTCTTCTGGTTTGTGCGAAATCATTCTAAATAATATTTAATATACAGTTAATACAAAATTTCAATAATATTTCTTTTTTTTTTTTTTTTACAAACTTTCAATAAATACATAATATATATTTTATGGGAAATGTCAATAACATTTAACAAAATGTCAATAATATTTAATGTATATTTAATTTAAAAAAATCAATTTAAAACACTTTTTATACAAAATTTCTATAATATTTAATACAAAATTGCAATAATGTAATATAATTGTATATGAAATTAATAAATATTTAATAAATATTTTTACAAAATGTCAATAATATTTTATACAAAATTACAATAATATTTAATATATATTGTATACAAACAATTTAATATTTAATATGTAATTTTTTTTTTTTTTACAAAATTTCAATAATATTTAAAATACATTTAAAACAACATTTCAATAATGTGCAATATATATTTAGTCAAAAATTCAATAATATTTAGATCGCTGGTTTGAACCCCGGGTGATGCTGTTTTCCTCTCACAGCCGGAGGTCTAGAGCAGTGGACCACGTAAAAACATTTTTTTTTAAATAAATAAAATAATAATAAATGGTTTTACAATTCATTAAAAAAAATTATTAAACAAATAAATGTATTAAACAAA
>JAQMYK010000001.1:35242294-35264885 GCA_030014345.1 Clarias buthupogon
TTTCTCCTTGTTTAACTGAAGAAAATTTTGGCACATCCAACTGTTAATTTCATCAATGCATTGGCAGAGGGAGTCAAATCTCCCTCAGAGGGAGTCATAAATCTCCTTTGTTATTGTCTCAACATTTTGATTTTCAATGGAACAGTGATTTTGTTTTTCTTGTTATTTATTTAATTGTTAATTTTTTTGTCTGTTTATTCGTTGGTTTACTCTGTCTACTCTTATTATTTAATTGTATATTTTTGTTAAGTTTGTTTATATTGTATAATATCTATTTAACTGTGGAGAATCATTTGTATAATTCAATCTTTTATATTATACCTATATATATTTACAGTATCTCACAAAAGTAAGTGCACCCCTCACATTTCAGCAGCCACTTTATTATATGTTCTGAAGGGACGATACTATAGAAATGAAACTTGGAGCCACTTTAGAGTCGTCAATGTACCGTTTGTATATCAGTACAGATTTACTGTCCTCTAACAATAACTCAATATGCAGACTTTATTGTCTAAATAACTGGCAACGAAAATGCGTACACCCTGAGTGAACATGTCAAAACTGTGTCCAAAATGTCAGTATTCTGTGTGAGCACCGTTATTATCTACAGTATCACGTCTTCAATCCTCCTGGACCTGGAATTCACCAGAGCTGCATGTGTATAATGTGCTTTATATAATGCAAAATGTTATTTATATATAAAATGTTATATATACAAGGCATTTTAAGTGTGAACACTTTCCCACTTAACACCCATTATCCATTTCTTTTCTAGCTATTACTTACTTTTGATTTGCCAAAAAAAAAATAATAATAATAATAATTTATTCCATGGGGTCTAAATTGAAAGAATTTTGTCATATCTTCCTCATTCAATATAATATGCACACTTTTAAGCAACAACAATGCAAATGGTGTCCATTTTATCACTTAGAAATTGATTCTTTTTCAATGAGACAAATTCTCTTCTGTTTTATTTCCCTTAATGCTACAGTATTTTGCCAAGAATTCCTTTTTTTAAATAAATTTTTTAAAACATCATCCATCCATCTAGCAACCGCTGTAGTCCAACTAGGGAGCGAAGTACTCTCTACGGTGCAGGAGTAGACGTTCCTGAGGACGTTACAGGACAGTCTGAAGTCTCTGAGGTGGTAGAGACACTGCCGGGCCTTTTTGATGTGACAGGACTATGACATGATGTGAACACCAAACACATTCCCTCCTCCGCCCCAGTCGTCCCCGTCCTTAAGCCTTTCTCATGGTGTTAAACTGGAGACTCCTTCAGAACTTTTTTTTTTCTTCTCCATCTTGTAGCTAAAATAAGTGTCAGGAAACACCGACCACTGTTGTGGGAAATAAATCAACCCCTTCCCATCAGTGATGTCTATGACCTCCATTGTGGATATTTTCCTCTTTGTTTTTCCTTTCCTGGACTTGGCTCCATATGTTGATATCCCAGTATAAAACCTTATGTTTGGATTACATTACATTGTCTTCTAATGCTCTGGTCAGATCCAGAAGGACTTTAAATTAAGAATGAGAATGGAGTTACATACGTATTGTATACGGGATGGTGATCCATTGACACTGTGGTGCATTAAAATGTTTCACATCCAGAGGCTGTGGGGGCAAAAAACTTGCAAGGGGCCCCTTTGAATAACAAAGCATTATTTTAAATATAAATAAAAAGTGTCAGCTCTCAGGGGCCCCACTTCTTAAGAGCTCTTCAGTCACTTCTTAAGGCTGAAAGCTGATGCATGACTTCAGGAGGACTTTCAGCACATGGTGAGGAAGTGCAGCCCATAGTGGTGCATGTGATTTAAAGACACACCATATACACACACACACACCGTACACACACACACACACTATACACTCATACAGACCCAGGCAACAGGTGAAGTGATGAGGACATGCTGTACAATGACAAGGATACTGATTATAGATGACAAAGGAAATCCACAGCGCGGTCTCTTGATCACTGACGAATCATAGCAGTGTGATTATGATGCTTTTCTTGTGCATGAGCGCCATCTTCTGTTCTTCTTCATATCTTCTTGTTCTTCCCTCTGTCTCTGGAGAATTATTGAGAGACCCTTGAATATAAGCATGAGTCTCAGTATTGTCGCCTTGTGCCCGTGCATGTTCGCTTGCATGTTCTCCCCGTGCTTGATGGGTTTCCTCCAGTTACTCCGGTTTCCTCCCACAGTCTAAGGACACGCAGCTTAGATTCATTGGCTTTCCCAAATTGTGTAATGGATGGATGGATGGATGGCTGATGGATGGTACATGTGTAAGTGTATATTTTTCTTTTTATAATTCATCCTCATCGACAGGAACATGATATGAACAGAAGCGCTGCTCATCAACAGGTAAGGAAGGAAGAGGAGCCCCTGAAAGCTGACACTCTTTATTTTTTATATAAAACAATGGTGATAAATGTTATTTAAAGGGGCCCCTTTGCCCCCACAGCCTCTGGATATGAACAGCTGTTTCTTGACTAATTGTTGTCCTGGAAGACAGACATTGGCACAGGTTTTTTTTTTTTCTTTCTTTTTTTGGGCTAGGAGATCCAGAAGCAGCTTGACAAGGGAGAAATAAAAAATCAGTTGGCTTACATCATGTCTGACCAATAATACATTTTGGCAATTTATTTTAATGTAACTTTATGTTTCCTTCGTATCACAGCCAGCAGAGGGCGCTAGTCCAGCATAAAATGTTTCATCAATGCATTAAAAGTGCTCCAAATGTTCAGTTTCCTCATATGAATTAATCAAGCTTGTGACTATTTTACAATAGAGCTAAAACATTGAGTTAACTTGAAAAGTATTGTAGCAATTTGATATTAATTAAACTTTTATTTAGGTAATTAGGGGCGGATCAGTGCTAGGGTTCTCGTTTATCATGTGGCAGGCCGCGGTTTGACTGCTGGTCCCAGAACCAAGCTGGATAAAATGGGAGGGTTGCATCAGGAAGGGCATCTATATCGCCTTATTCTGCTTCCGCTTTATCTTGTATACAGGCCTGGGGTCTATCACAGGAAACTCAGGGCACAAGGCCGGGGGTGGTGGGGTGTACCCGCTCTAAGTCTCCTGGGATAGGATCCAAGCCCCACGACTCTGTATACAGGATAAAGCGGTATAGACCATGAGTGAGTGAGTGAGTGTGTGAGTGAGTGAGTGATTGTATCAGAACTGCACAGACTCCAGTCTGGACTTTCTGTCCTCGAGTGTTCGCAGATGTTTGCATCTTGAGCTAGACTCTCTGTATTTGCATTAATAATCCTGCCTCCTCCAGAGTGATCCCGACTTACTGTAGCGAGATGCCATGAAGGAGAGTTCCATCACCAAGGAAAGAATTCCGTGTTCATCCACTTTAGCTGAGGTCTTCAAGGGCTTTTGATATCCCTGAGCTCATGAATGCATTCCTTCTCTTTAAAGAAATGTGTGAAAATGTGTGGATTTGGCCACTCCTAAGGGATCTGCTCTCTCTCTCTCTCTCTCTCTGAACTGCACACTGAGATTTCACATGTTTTCAGCATCTACGAAATACAAAAATTGTATACTTGGGATCTCATTCATTAGTCATGAAATAAATAAATAAATACATAAATACGCACAAATGGCTATCAGACTGCTTATCAGTCAGCTGTCCGATTATTTTTGAGCCTGTGAAACTGCCGGGACCAAAGCCCTTGAATTAAAGCTGAAAGTCAACACTTCTGCTGCAATTCACATTCCTCGTGGTGGTGTACAGAGGCTTCCAAGCTTTAATTTTCTCAATTTTTAAATTTTTTATCAAGCTCAATGCATGTTTTATTATTATTTAAGGTGGTTAAGAGCAGGATGTGAGCTAAACATAATAATAACTTCAAATAGGAAATAACATGCCAGCTGATTAATTGGAGCCATTATCAGAGACAAGCGTTTCAATTTGTCACTTTACCTACTGTAACACCTTATTTACATAGAATTACAAGAAATCTGAATTCGGGTGTTTGGGGGGATCAGTGGTGGGCAAAGTACACAAATCGTGTACTTGAGTAAAATCAGAGCGACCCCAGGTCAATTGTTATATAATTATAAACAGTCCTCTTAATTAGTTAACTTAAAAAGTTTTCTCTTTGCATTTCTAGTTCCTGAGCTCGTGAGGCTTCCAAGCTTTAATTTGACGTGATGTACTTTCACATTTGTGTTTAAGAATCAAAGTACTGTGCTTGTATGAGCTCACAGGAGACTTTTTCATAGTAAATCTCTCTCTCTATATCTCTCTCTCTCTCTTAACGGTCAGCAAAATTCCCTCTTTAAATGCTACACCCCTCTGTGGTTATGTAATGCAACGCCATGCAGAAATGTAGTGAAGTGAAAGTACTGACATTTCCAGGACAATATAGTGGAGTAAAAGTACAAAGTATCTTCTAGTATCTTTAAAACTGCTCAAGTAAGGTACAGACATGAAAGGGGTCGCCACAGCGGACCATCTGACCTGCTTTGGCACATGTACAGTAGTAGGTGGGTCACACCCTGGACGGGATGCTGATACATCTCAGGGCACATAAGACTCACTCACAGCCTACGGGCAATTTGGAAACGGTAACTGCATGTGTTTGGACTGTGGGAGGAAACCGGAGGAAATCCACCAAGCACATGGAGAATGTGTAAACTTCCCACGCACAGACCCAAGGCGGAAATCAAACTTAAACAGTAAATCAGAACAGGAACCGAAACAGAAACAATGAAACAAACTGAAACTCTTGAGAAACCAAATTATCAAAGCACAAGACAATGAGTGACGACATAAAGTCCCGAAAATGCCATAGTCCAGTGGGGCGCACCTGTAGAGGTGCACCACTAGGGGGCAACCCTGAAAAATCCCTGCAAATTTATAAAAATCAGTTGAAATCCCAGTCAACACATTAACATGTAATTCTACAGAAAAATACATTTAGTGTTTATTTAATCAAAGTCCATTCCAGCAAGCAGGACATTCGTGTAGATAATGAAAATAATATTCCTGTGGTGTAGTCCTGCGGTTAACAGGATTGCTAGGATGCTAACATGGACTAACATGGACACTAGTCAGTTATTCTAAAAAATGTAAAGTTGATTTTGGTTTAAAACATGCTTTGGTAAAATATATTTGGTTTAAAAATCTTTCCTGGTAATGCAGTGAGTTTGGGTCGCTTCTGTAGTTCGTGGAAATTAGCATAGCTCCAATTCAAATCAGCGCCGCTCAGACCTGCAGCTTTTCCCTAAAAGGCAACAGACAAGCTTTGCCTTACCTTTTTGGGGTCAGTAAACAAAAACTAAGGCTTGTCAGTATTTTCATTGCAAATGCAAACTGCCTAGCAGGCAGCAAAGAGCTTTAAAAGGTAAAGAAGCTACAAGCTTAATGTCTTCCTAAAGTAGCAACAAAAAAAAAAAATTAACCTTAGACGAAGATTGCGGTCTACAGTGGAACATTTCACTCACGTCCCATCAAGGTTTTGTTTTCCATCACCGATAAAAAAGTGCCCTGAAGCTTCCAGTTACGCTCAGGCAAAGTTTAAAACACAGTCAGTAACTATTGTTATCAGTTTATAGCTACAAGTTTCATCTTGTGCAACAACGTAGTTCCTGTATCACTTATGTTACAGCAGCTGCAAACTATTGTTTTCTCACTGGTTTATGGGTTTTGTTGGCGAACCAAAAAGATTTTTTTGTTTCGCCAACAAAACCCATAAACCATGCACACTAGAGACTCCTTCTGTAACATTTTAAACACTTCAGAATCACATCTTAGAATCCCTTCAGACGGCGTGACCTCAATACGAATCCCTGTGCATGTTGTTGCTATAGAAACAATAAAGTATAGGCTAATATGAACCATTTAGCTGGAACTAATGTCTAATAGAAAATGCATCTAAACCTTCTGTCCAATTAGAAGGAAAAAACAAATACATATAGAGTGTTCAGAGACCCTTTGCTCTTCCTCTTCCGCTGATCCCTTCCGCAGAAGCCGTCTGTCCAAAGCAATTAATCAGAAAGCAGGTGAGAGGAGAAATCGAAGTGAGACGTGCTTCATCCATGCGACGTTCCCGATTCTGCTTGGTAACTGATCCTACTTGCAAAGAAATCAATAATGCAGGTGGTAGAGATGCAAAGCCCCGTGACGGCCTCTTAAAGAAGTCAGCATGGCCTGGTGTCGGGTGTCTCCGCCTTTCTGAGTCTCATTCATTTCCCTTTTCTTTTCTTTTTTGAGGAACCTCAGGTTTGGACGATTCATCATGCAATTGTCAAGATAAATACTGTATACTCCGAACATGAAGTAAGTCTGATGACTCAGCAGGTTTGGTAAGCATATCGCTTTATAAACCATCCAGTTCTAAGCTGGCTTCGCTTTTCTTTTCCAATGCCTGGGAAGTGGATTTAGATTTCAGTTGTGCTAATTATGCTACATACAATCTATTGAGCATGACATGTGCTAGCATGGGCAATGTCGTGACCTAATGTTGTGTCTTTCTAATGTTGGTTTTCCCAGGAGGAATTGTTGGTTGTCGAAAGATTGCACTAATGTCAATTTGACAACATTATGGACATCGGGTTGCTTTGGAAAGTTAGAACGACTTCGACGGAATCGCGTAGGAACAACGTTGAATACCTGTTAACGGGATAATGTCGAACGCATGCGTCTAACACAATGTTGCAAAATTTACCGTAATGCCTGTAATAGAAAGAAACCAATGACATCCGATGTTTATGGCTCTTTTACATATAAATAAAAACATTTATATGTTTTGTCCCAACAGTTTGAAAATCCGTACATGCTCTGGATTGCATATGACTGGCCTCTCTTGCAGCCGACTATGTTTTTTTTTCTTCACCGTGTTTTACATGTCAAATCCGCTGGGAAGAGGCCACTTACAAAAATATGGAAAACTCTATTCCAAACGAAGAGCATTTTCAAGACCAGGACACACACGGCCTCTGCATGAACTGTACGTCTCGGCTGTTTTATTAACTACAGGAAACCACGGCGTATTACGGACATCAAACAATTGAGCCGAATACACACCTACAGGTGTCACATGCACGATTAATCCCACTGCATACACAGCGTTCATCAATTCGGAAATCATTTACATTTCTTTGATTTACATTTACATCATATGGCAGGTGCTTGTGCTTTGAAGTCTCTGACAAAAAAAAAAAAAAGACTTACTCCGGGTTGGTACTAAACAAATCAGGAAGTGCCAAAAAAAAAGCCCTGCTCAAGATTAGTCAGTATTTGCAAAAAAAAAAAAAAACTTAAGATTTACGAATATCCAGCAATTTCTTAAAATAAAGCCAGTGCTTGCGATCATTTGATACGCTCTGATTTTGTGCGCTGGTTGTGCAATGAGTGTGTTTGCATCACTTTGTTGCTTCGAACAACACTATCATTAAAAGATGTCCTACTTGTGCACACACACCTGCCATCACCAAATACACATGCTTTTGTATGTTTCTTCATATACACAATAACGTCCTATATTACAATTGTCTAGTCTCGGTCAATGGGACAACTGAAGATGAGACAGAAACAATACGTTAGGGCAGCAAAAGACTGGACGGTCTGTACATCCTCAGCTGTTTGTCTGGAAAGCTCTTCCTGACTCATGAGTGGGTTTTAAAAAAGTGAACTTCGAAGCAGACACGGTCAGGGAGGCCTCACCCCAAACACAATTCATTAAGGCAGAAGGTCTCCTCCCCTTCCTTGCTCTTGTACAGCATGATCTCATCTCATTTCTCACACCGCCCGGACCTGAGGCAGGACACACGTCTACTGTACGACAGGTGCATCTGCGTCTTGCTGAGGTTTGTAAAGTCATTCTCTTTAGCCACGATCTGCATATGGTTTGGATCTCATAAGCGATTTTGGGAGTACTCCAAGTCACACTTGTGTTCTTCCTCCAGGCCACTTGTACGCTTGAGAGAGGCTGCGAGGCAAGCGGCACGACCGGTAACATGACCCAGATCTCAGAGGAGGACCTGGCGGACCTCAGGGATGCCTTCCACAAAATCGGTCAGTCTGTCTATGAAAGTCTGAACTATCTTTTAAAACTTTAAAAATCTTAATGTTTGGTGCAAAACGCGATAAAGTTAAAGGAAATATTTAAATTAATGCACGTCTGTGATATTTACCATCACGTGTTGTCATGTTCTTGAATGATATAAGAAACATCAGCATCAGGCTTATAGTAAGTCACTGTATTTTAATTTTCAGTGCAGTGTTTGTGAATGTTCCTTATGCACCCAATAGTGGTACGTGTAAGCTGACCTTTACTAAGGAGAACGGCATTTGTGTAACAAATTGGCAAATTAAAATAAATCCTTTAAGAAGACTGATTTGCTTCTCCTGCCTTTCGCTCCCTCTGCACAGACCTCGACAAGAGCGGGTTTATCAACGACTACGAGCTGCATGACCTCTTTCAGGAGGCCAGCCTGAATTTACCAGCTTACAAGGTGCGAGAGATTGCAGAGAGGTTCATCGCCGGCGACACCAACAAGGACCAGAAGATAAGCTTTGACGAGTTTTTGGCGGTATGGATAATCTATGTACTGTTGTCTGTTTGTGATATTAGCTGCTAACATGTTAATCCACAGCTTTGATGAAATGGATCAGGATGCCTTCAAGATGTGTTCATGACTTTTGATCAAATTGGTTTTTTTGTGTGTGTGTGTGTGTGTGTGTTTTTTTTAATCCCACAGATATACCAAGACATAAAAAGTAAGGACATAAGAGAAACGTTTCGCAGGACCATCACCAGGAAGGATGGGATCTGCTCGTTTGGAGGAACGTCTGGAAGCTCCAGCCAAGGAACCCAGCACTCGTATTCCGGTGGGCTAATTACTGTTGTCTGGATCATTCTGGGCTGTGTTCAGAGCTGACTTGTGTACCCAGTAACCATTCGATGCCAGAACTAAGTAACTGATGAGGGTGGAGTTTGAATAAAACAGAGGCGTGTCTTAGTTGAGTATGAGATAGAGCAAGAAGCAGTATTGCATCCAGTGATAAAATCATTTCTAGCTATATATTTATTTATTTATTTATTTTCTTCCCTTTAGAATAAGTGCTTGTGTTTAAAGATGGTTGTCTAGATGCTATTGAAAACCCATGTCGGTTTTACTCAAGAATAATCAGCCTAAGCAGTGAATCTGCATAACATACCCAGTATAATAATAGCCCTAACTTTTCGAATTAAGTCAGAAGCTGAATACAGCCCTTTCTTCTTTGGTGCACCAAATTTGATTACTGCCATTGATGTAATTGCATGCGTAGTTCTCTCAGGGTGTTCTGTCACGTGCCCGTAGCTCTGGCTGAAATTTGAGCCAGTTGCTTGAATGAAGTCCTTTTATGGTCGTTGGTTGCGCACAATTCCCATTGGTAATCTGATCCTGCTGCTTCTATTGCTTATGTCTTATCTGTAAAACTGGCCCGCAGATGAAGAGACAGTGGCCTTCGTCAACTGGATCAATAAGGCCTTGGCAAATGACCCAGACTGCCAACACATCATCCCCATGGACCCGAATACCGACAGTCTGTTCACATCTGTCAAGGATGGAATACTTCTCTGGTGAGATGATACCAGCTTTTTTTTTCTTTTCTGGTATATCAGGGGTGTCAAACTCATTTTAGGTAACAGGCCACATTACACTCGGTCCAATGTCAAGCGGGCCAAATCAAAAAAATTGATTGGCTTGATTAAACCCAAGTGACTTGCACGAGAAAGTAATCACTTCTACATATATAGCATTGGGTTACGCACTAGAACCAAAACGGCAGAAAAAAATATTCCATAATACTGAAGTATATACTGAAATATAAAAGCTTTCTGACTCTCAGGTTACTTAGTGCTTAGCGCTATCACCTCACACCTCCAGAGTTTGGGATTTCAATCTCTCATCTTCACTCTGTTTGCATGGGTTTCCACCCACACTCCAAAGACACACAGTGTAGAAGATAGAGAGTACTGTACTGTATGTGCCTGTGGCCGGCGATGAGTTGCCACCCCATCTGCGTTCTACTCTATCTTGTGCTTTAAGTTTCCCTTAACTTTGGCTTATTGCTCTTGGTTTACCAAAGTCAAGTTTAATTACATTTAATTCATTTAACTGTAACATGATTTTATTCACATCAGATCTGTGGAGCTCGATCGCTATTTTCTCCTGATTGTTTGTATTGTTTGTTGCTTTGCTTGCAGCAAAATGGTCAACCACTCGCAGAAGGACACGATCGACGAAAGGGTCATCAACACAAAAAAACGCAGCATGTTCAACATGACTGTAAGCACTTACTCTTCATATACGATAAATCTCCCACCGGGAAGCCAAACGTTGGTGAAATAGTTCTAACCGTGTTGTGATGGCGTTCATTTGTCAGGATAGCATTTTGTTTGAAAGTTAGAATGACTTTGAGATGACGTTGAACGGATGACCACAAAGCAGCATATACAACCTCAAATTAACAATATTTGAATTATTTGTAGCATTTAATCAGATTAACATCCATTCGCACAACATCCGAGAACATAAACGGCCCCTTAAGTTTCTAACAGGGTTTAGAATTCCGATTGGATATCGGGACGGACGCAACAGCTTCCCGCACACAGCGCGTGTACAGTATGTCATGTCACGCATCTCTCAGTGGTGAAATGTTCCCTCTTTGGTTCATTTTCTTTCAGAAATATTACATTGAGGTGAGCTTTACAGTGAGCTCCCAAATTACTCTACCGTGATACGGTGCTTGTACCGAGTCCGAACTGCATCACGTCCGGTTCGACAGGACAGATCTCAGACACTTTTACCCTTTCCAATTCAATATTAGAATTAATTGCTGTTGTCCGCAATTTTTTGTAGCATTCATTGTTTTATTTATATGCATTTACTAGCACCAACAGTACGCCCCCTAGTGGTCCAGCGGTAAACTTGCAGTGCTTTCACTGCAGACACTAGAGTTCGAATCCCACTCTGGCCATTGGTTTGGTTCATTTCTATTTATAAATTTGTTTTTGCACAAGTGTGTTGAGAGCATTCGTTCAACGTTATCCCATCATCATGTAGAACATAAAAATTTAAATTTTCAGAAACAACCTAATACCATTTTTGTTCCAGTATCTGTAACGTTAGTTAAAAAAATCAACATTACCACAACAAAAGGTCCTGCTGAGATGGCTTCTATTTAGAGAGGAACTGATCACCACACGGATCACATGGTTTTATCAGAAGGCGGAGCTAAGTCTAGCCACCCCCACTGGTAGTGCATAAGTAGTTCTTGTAAAATACCACTTCTAGAGTGTTTGGGCACATTGTTGTTGCTAACTCCTAACTTGTTTATTACATGAGCTTCAGCCAGTTCAGTAGCATGAGTATCACTGTTGTTGTGCCTGGAGAAGTACTTGGCCTGCTTCCCAGACCCTGCGAAGTTGTAATAATGCAGTTTTCCTGTACAGCACTCGAGTTATGAAGGAGGACAGAATGACGGATTGTTGAATTCCAATCCAAGGGATTTGTAGTTAGCGCTCGCTGCAAATGTGCCAGCAAGCAAATTTCCCTGGAAAATGAAGACGTCCCCGGATCCCTGGCAGAATCTTTCAGTCTGCATATATCGCTGTTCACCGGGCGACAGAGCCGTGCTGATGTACGAGAGTCACTTTGTGCCAGTACAGAAGCAAAGTAGCAAGACATACCGGGCTCGTGTCCAAAATGGTCTCTCCGTGCTTGGCTGGGTCAAAATACGACACAGCCATATTGCTGCTCTCAAATCCAGCTTTATGTGCTAAAGGCCAGTCGACACTTCATCTTTTTTTCATAAGCTTTCGATTTGGCTGTGGGTAGGTGAAGAATGAAGCAGAGCCAGGCTGATCTCCAGGCCAGGTCTCAGGGAACTCAAGGCTCTGATTGATGCCAGACGTAGACCAAAAAGAAATCAGGCTTTGTCAAGCTAAATCTGGGCAGCATTCCTCAGACATCACTTTAGACATGCAAGATGATATGTCCTAGGAAAGGAGCTATACAGTATATTAGATAGATGATTGTGTGATGAATACACACTTGAGGCTTTGCTGTTAGAACTATACTTATGCAAGCTTTTTATACATTCTGTCTGGCTTTTAAAGTGGAAAAATTTCAAGATTGGCCAGTTTAGTCTGTTCCAACGAGTTGCTCATGGATTTTCTTTCGGGCATGTGGCGTTTTCCAGACCTTCTGTTTAGTGGCTTCTACTGCTTTCAGGAGATTTTGTGGTGCTCATGTATATGTAGATAATGAAGAACCCATCATTTAGAATTTTTTTTCGCCCATGACTTCTGCTTAAACCATCATTTCTAAAAACCTCATTCGTTTTTTTATTTATTAATTTTTTACATAAAGACCCAATCCTATTTGTTTTTCTTGTCTTCTAGGAGAACTTGATTCTGGCTCTTAACTCCGCCTCGGCCATCGGATGTATGGTGGTCAACATGGATGCTCAGGACATGATTGCTGGAACTCCTCACCTGGTGCTCGGGCTGCTCTGGCAGATCATTAAAATCGGCCTGTTTGCTAACATCGAGCTCGCGAGCAACGAAGGTCAGACATTATTATGGTTACTGTGACATCCATCTTGTTTGAAACCGAAGGTTAGTGGTTAGGATGTTACCGGTAGAAAAGAGAAGTTTAATGCAGCATAACGGTGACGAAATACATCGAGCACTTCACATTCCTCTGTGTCAAAAGGAATAATTCAAAATATCTGGACTAAAGGATGTATTCTGTTCCTAAACCAAAAACCCTTCCACTCTTCATGTAAATAGGCGTGTTTTAAATACAATTACCTGAAGGTATTAGTAATGAACCTCTTTTGATCATCTACTTTTCTGAAAGTGCTACGCTGTAGGTGTTATCGCACCATTCAAGTGAAACGATTTACATATAACTGAGACCAGAACTGAGACAATCCCATGAGGCGGGGTACACCCTGGACGAGGTGCCAATCCATGGGAGGCCACACACACTCACACACTACTGACAATTTGGGAACAGCAATTAGCTTAATCTGTATGTATCTGGACTGTGGGAGGAAACCCAGCAATCACAGGGAGAACATGCAAACTCCAAGTTTTCTTCATACTCAGATTTCTGATTTCTAACATCAAGGTCATGTGGAAGAGTGGGGGGAGGGGGAGCATTAACATTTAGAAAACGTGCACATTGGACAGTTAAACCCCAAAGTGCTACTGCTCCATTTTTCTCAATAAGAACTAAAATACAAAAATAGTTTTTTGTGATTGACTTAATGATCCAAAAAATTTGTTTTAGATCATGGATTCTTTTTAACACAGAAATGGCATTTCATTGATCTCAGTGATATGTTTGTAGCTACGCTTGTAACTATGCCTGTCTGTGCAGCTCTGATCGCACTCCTTGGTGAGGGTGAAGATTTGGAGACTCTGTTGTCGTTGTCGCCCGAGGAGCTGCTGCTGCGCTGGGTGAACTATCACCTCAAAGCTGCTGGAGAGAAACCAATAAAAAACTTCACAGAAGACATCAAGGTAGCATCTCCGTGCACTTCTCTAAAAAAAAAAAAAAGTCTTTTGGGGTTATTATTGGTTGTCAAAAATGTTGCGGTGACGTGAATTTGGTAATGTTACAGACGTTGGACTGATGTTGATATTGGGTTGTTTTTGAAAGTTAGAATGAAATTAAATGAAATTAAATGATGTCAGAACAACGTGGACTGCTAGACGATGAGCTAATTTTGTTAGAAATTAATTTTGCACAAACAACGTTAATGTTTCATCTTTAAATTAATCCACTAAAAATTTAAAGGTTAATTTAAATAATGGTTAGTTTACTTAATTACTATTAATTTATTTGTTTTAAGGTTGTATCAAAAAAATTTTTTAGCGAAGGTCATGTCAATGTCATTACAGCTTGTATATTACAACACTCATTACGACATTAAATATTACCACGTTAAATGTTCGACTTCCTGCTTCCTGTGCCGCTACATTTCTTAATTATCAAGTGTTACTTTCTACATACTGTCATGATCTATTCTTTTGCTTCCATTAATTAGCAGGTAATTAAACATACAGTAAGGTTACATAGAGCATTACGCTGTATATATTAAAAAAGAAGGATGATACTGTTGTGTGTAGCCATGCGTTAATCACAGCTCCAGTATTCAGTAAGATGTTCAGTACCCGTTTCTCGTATGGGTTTCTCTTGCAGGACTCCAAGGCCTACTTCCACTTACTGAACGAGATCGCTCCCAGAGGAGACACCGACCCTGGGATCCCCATCATCATCGACATGTCTGGCTTAAACGTGAGTCCGTCTATAGCCTTTCGTAAAATAAATTAAAAATAAATAAATAAAAAATATGTACATGACTTTCTGTACAGCAAAAAAAGTAATAGAGACCTCAGAGAGGGACCAGATGAACAGGAGCAGGAATGTGCAGTGCATATTAAAGCATCGTAAAGCAAGTAGAAAAGTGAAAGTAAAGTTTAAAAAAAAAAAAAAAAAAAAAGGGAGAAGGGGTCACATGAGGACAAGCTGAAATGGGTTCAAAGTTAAGCGGGTTAGCAAGAGATCTATAAAATCTGGCAGCCAGGTAATGAAGAAGCACTACCTCATCTTACATTCCTCACACTCGGGTCAGTGATTAACCTGCGTGCAAGTTTTCTCCAGACTTTAAGATGCAGCAGGACGATGTACATGCCTTGAATAAAAAGTGCAAACATTGTCCCAAACACAATATCTCACCGAGCTAGCCATCTCACAGCTTATGCAGTACCTCGTGTACAGACTTTAGGCCTAGGCTTGAGTATAAACCATTCCCAGCCTCACAAGCATGTTGCGAAAATAGAATCCAGATGTAGATTTCGATCTCTAATGCATGAGCCAGTGGTGATGGAAAACTCCCTTAGACGACATAATCCAGAAACCTTGAGACTCAAAAGGTGCTTGTGCTCATAAATCCTTACAGTACACAGATCACGGATCAGGTTTAGACGACAGAGGGACGACTAATAGGCGTGGAAACGAGAATAAGATCAATCTTATTGGTGTGATTTCTGATCGCAGGAGGAAGATAACCTAAAGAGGGCGGAGCTTATGCTGAAACAAGCGGCTCGGATCGATTGCCGTCAGTTTGTCTCGCCTCAGGACGTGGTGTCCGGGAATCAAAAGCTCAACATCGCCTACGTCGCCAACCTGTTCAACATGTACCCGGCCCTAAAAAAGCCAGGATCCGAAAATGGCATTGACGTCAGCATGATCGAGGGTGAGTCGCAGCATGCTAACGCTAACAATGGCTGACCGGGCCATTTCTATACGTTCTATTCTTCACGCAGTGTAAAGCAATACATTAAACCCCCTCCTGATAGCAGGTGTGTAAATAAACCAGCATTTGTGTCATGCAACGTTCTTAAACATGACCTGTCTGAATGACCTGGCAGAATTTGTCACAGCATCACACAAAGATGGCTGAACAGAATTTAATGCTGAGTTTAAAGGAAGTTTTGAGCATTATGTTCCACATTACACATCACAGTATCTTGTGTGTTTTTTTGGAATGCACAAGCTGAGACAATCCGCAATACACATACACGACAGCGCGGATCGTCATGGCTTACCCCAGGGTGTACTCTGAAAATATGGCGTTATATTCCTGCCACAATTCTGAGCGCGTGGTTTGACATTTTGAGAGCAGACAAAGCACTCTATGCGCGTGCAATGTCTCCACTGCGCGCTCAACAGCTCGATTCTGCGCGTGCAGTGTCTCCCCTGCTCGCTCAACGTGTTCTCCGCGTACACGCGACTTCTCGATTCTGTGAGCGCTCGACTCTGTCTGCACACGCGTGCAACATTTCTTTTCTGTGCGCGCTCGACTCTGCCTGTATGCTCGCTTGACTGTTTCGTTTATTGGAAGCGTGTCATGAAACAATGTGACAACATAAAAATATAATAAACAGGTATTTCTAATACTTAATTCAATAAGTAATTAAATACTCACCGAAGACACGTCGTATATAAAAATTCAACTCGCTCGCTTTTACTTATCCAACTTTATTTACAACGCTTCCGTTAAGCTGTTGACCCACGTGATTGGAGGAGAAACAGCCAATCAGAAGTAGTGTGTGGAAGTCTGTGATTGGCTGGTTTTGTGACAGTGTTGTAACGCTGGACAATGTTGAGCGAGCGTACAGGCAGAGTCGAGCGCGCACAGAAAAGAAATGTTGCACGCGCGTGCAGACAGAGTCGAGCGCGCACAGAACCGAGAAGTCGCACATGCGCGGAGAACGCATTGAGCGAGCAGGGGAGAAACTGCACGCGCAGAATCGAGCTGTTGAGCGCGTAGTGGAGACATTGCACGCGCTTTGTCTGCTCTCAAAATATCAAACCACGCGCTCAGAATTGTGGCAGGAATAGAACGCCATATGAAAAGGGCGCGTACGCTATGAAAACTGAACCATGCGCCCTGAATTCAATCAGTGAGTTTTGTGCCATATGTTTTTTTTTTGTTTGTTTTTGTGACTCATTCAGTGTTTTTTCCCTCGAGGTGGGCGTGGCAATATGCATAACTCAACAGAGCCAATTAACGCGATGGTGTACCGTGTACACATAGAGTATGCGGAAGACACAGAAACGACCGTAATAGACCTACAAGCTGGCACAATCTATATAAACAGAAGAAAGGTTTTGTCTGTGCATCGATCAAAACTCACTCTTTCAGTGATATCTTTTACGTTTCATTCATCGAAGGAGCCGAAACCAGCCTCAGAAAAACAGGCCGACATGTACATGGACTTCAACCTGAAATAATAATAATAATATTGATATCACTGATTATTTTAGCTTGAACCTTTCTAACTATTTCTACAAACTCTTTTCCCATCAGCTAAGGGTACTAACGCTAGTGCGGTATAATTACAAGTCCATGCATCAGTTACTCAGAATTGCAAATTGGTGATGCAGCAAAGGAGTTGATCATGTTTTTCATGTGGATCACTTTTCTTTTCACTCCCTCCTGCCCAGATTTGACCCCACCCACTGTAGGTACTGTGCTTACACGCGTGGTTCACTTTGCATGCTCAAGAGTGTGTTCTCCTTCTCCTCCTACTGCACTAAGATTATACTGTATACTATAAAGAGGCCATGCCTCATTCATTGGGAAACCTCCTGCAGTAGGACTGACTGTCACCTTCATTCCTTAATTCTCTCTGATAGTTACAGTACGTAGGTCACACTTCCTTCATTGGGACTAAAATTCACATAGGCCACACCTCCTTCATTGGGACACCGCCTTCATCTGCACTGACAGTTACAAAGGCCACGCCTCATTGGGAATGATAGTCACATAGACCAACAATTATGTTGGCAAGAATCGGTTTATGTTAGATTTTACAACACTTTTTACGAAAGGTTGACTTTGTACTTTGTGTTTTTTCGATAAATAAGGTAAAGATAATATTATTACGATGTTATTGATGGATTGCAGGTCCACTTTTTCTGATTCATGCCTAGTCTCGGATGTGTCAGGAAATGGTTTCTGCTTGTTTCAATAAAGGCGCAAGGACCAGTCAGTAAACCAGAATGATGGACAGTGTAAAAGGAGTCCATTGATTACCCTTCCATTTTCGAATGAATAATTTTTACTTATGGGGTTAAAAGCATGTGAGTGTGCAGTGATTCTTTGAGACTGAGCCTTTTTCCAAACCTTTCACTGTACAACACTGGCTGAAAACCTTGGACAAGTGTGTAATTTCTCAGTCGAATGATTTCATTGCATTTCTGCAGGGGAATCCAGAGAGGACAGGACCTTAAGAAATTGGATGAACTCGCTGGGGATAAGTCCAAGAGTCAATCACTTATACAGGTAAAGCCATGAAAAAGCTACGGAAAAAGGTTTTCTCTTCTGCCACGTCATTTATCATCTAAATTTACTAGAAATAAAATTCTAGAAATGTAATCATGCATACACGTGGCAAATAACAAATAAAAATCTTCAATTCATTTACCTTCTTGTGCTTATAAGCAATCCTCATTCTCTTTACGCTCTACTGTAGCTTAGAAAGTCTTCCTGCTTCGTGTGTAATTCAGGCAGGGTTATCGGTCAGGGTTTCAGCAGCTCTTGACGACTTGAAAGAAGTAAAAAAGCCTCCTTGTGTTTATTTTGTAGTGACCTGGGAGATGGCCTGGTTATTCTCCAGCTTTATGAGAAAATCCAAGTGCCTGTAGACTGGAAGAAAGTAAACCGTCCACCGTATCCTGCCATCGGATCCAAAATGAAAAAGGTTAGTATGGTGGTGGGCAGGGGTTCGACGCCATGCTGTTGTGTTTTACATCAGAGAAAACAACTTAAATGGGGAAAACAAACCTAACATCTTTATTATTATTATTATTATTATTATTATTATTATTATTATTATTATTATTATTATTAAGCAATAATTCAATTACAAAAAAAAAATGCATTATTACAAAACAGCAATAAAATAATTTGTTAGTTTTTTTTTTTGTCTAACTAGACATTTATCATACAACTTGGTTCAGGATATGATAAAAAGCATGAACTTTCACAGGCCACCATACTCGGCTTTGTGTAGGTGCAGTAATTTCCCAAGAGCACATCACAGACCTGTTCAGAATTCCACATGTTTCCTGCATCTGACATTAAAACAAAATGGAACAAAATCCCTGCGATGTCTGTATAAAGTGTTGCAGGAGGTGTCCTGAATTATGGATGTCTTTCTAATGAAGCAAATCTGTCCCTGTTCCCAGCTGGAGAACTGTAATTATGCTGTGGATTTGGGCAAAATTGTGGCAAAGTTCTCACTGGTGGGCATCGGCGGTGACAACATCAACGAAGGCAATCCCAAGCCCACGCTGGCGCTGGTGTGGCAGCTCATGAGAAGGTACGGCAACATTTATAAGATGAAGTGAAATATGTTCTCAAGTCATTTTCCTAAGGATTGTGATTGTGAAAGTTGTTATGTTATATGTTGATATGGTTACATGGGCGTGATTACTTTTGACAAAGAAACAACTAATGTGATATATTTCATACGGTTCACGTGCTGCATGCAGGTACACCCTGAACGTGCTGTCCGACATTGGTGATGGAGAAAAAATCAATGACCAGGTCATAGTTGACTGGGTGAACGCGACGCTGAAAAACAATGAAAAAACATCAACCATCAGTAACTTTAAGGTAACAACTTATATATAATATAATAATATATACAGTGACAATTGTCTTCTATTGTGACTTTCAAAGTGCTGGATGTCAAACCAAAGAAGCTTTTAAAGAGTTGGACGGAAGTTAGCCAAGTAGAAACTGGTATTTGTATTTATTAGTAGGGTTTTGGGGCTTTTTTTAAACCCAAAAACTTGATCTGCAATTCCTCTGAGAACCACCCATTAGTACTTTTCTAAGGAAACAGTGTTTCCAAAATGTCCATTTTCCCATTTTGACTAGTCATACCTCCCTCAATGTGCACGCACCATGATAAAAATGTTTAGCCAGGTCTTCTCAGCATTATGAGAAACATTTGTGAGCATGATTTTTGATTTGTTTGCCGAACCTCTTCGCACCCACAGCCCTAGCTCGCTTGTAGAAATGCTGTAGGTTCTGTCCAATTGAGAAACAAAACATATGAAGTCAATCCAAAACATGTTACCCTTCGAAACTAATCAATATCATCAATTCTCCAACAATCTTACACACACAGCTACATGCCTTACGTCAAAACATTCAGTCGGGTCTCCTGGAGAAGATTCCACAAAAAGGAGAAGATTGGACAAATCATTTGGGAGTTAGGAATGTTTGTTTGGGATCTGACGCAAAACCAATTTATTTATAAGAATGCATTGACTGCTCAGTGTAAAGGTTTGTACTAAGAAAAACATGTTGGCTGAGAATGAATTGTTTTCACCGGTTTGCACCAAAGTTGTGCCTCTACTTCACAATTCCTCCAGAAACTGTTTCCAGTATTTATTAATTTGGTCAACAGTTTGGAGCCACATTTAAGGCCAAATCATAAAAAGCATTAAGGTGGTTGTTTAGGGGATCTGCAGCCATTTACACCAGTTGAATTTAAGCCACGACAGAACTTCAGTCCTTTCAGAACCAACACTACTCCATAGTCTGCATATGGGTTTGTAATGAAAGTATCTTCTGCTTTCAGGACAAATCGATCAGCAGCAGCATCCCGGTGCTCGACCTGATTGATACGATTGCTCCTGGATCCATCAGAAATGACTTGGTGAAGACGGGAGACTTGAGTCCTGAAGACATGCTCAACAACGCAAAGTGAGACAAGCTTCAATCGTTCGATTTAACCTTGTTTCTTTAACACAAAATATCACAAATTTTTTTTTTCTGTTTTGTTTTCAGGTATGCCATCTCAATGGCACGAAAGATCGGTGCCAAAGTGTATGCGCTGCCCGAAGACCTGATGGAGGTCAACCCTAAGATGGTCATGACCGTATTCGCCTGTTTGATGGGAAAAAGTCTGAAGAAAGTGAATTAGAAGTTATAAGTTGTCCGGAGGATATCGATTTGACGGTATTCCTGTGTTCGTAACAATGTCGTATATACAGTAATACATGTTTCTGGGTGACGAGCAAACCTAGAAATGCAGTAGGTTCTAATTTTTTTAAGACATGGAGTTGGGAGCTTCGCGAACTGTTCGTCCCTGTCATCACCTGCTGTCTTTCAGTTCATGTACTTTCAGAGCCTCATCAAGGAAAAGTCAAACCTTTATTGACCGGCATTTCATGCTTCACTTTTCATTTAAAATGAGCTTCATTTTATTTATTCATTTTTATTTGTTTGATTTGTAGGTAGCAATTTAATTTCTAGAACAAAGAGATTTTGACTAATTGGTTTATTTTGCTAGCAAGGTATTTTGTGTTACTGTATCAAACTGTTGTCGTGATAAGTTCATAAACTTGCTTCTGGTGACCTATTAAACTTATTTCCAAACAAAGTCAATTTCTGACTAGCTATTTATTTCGGTATGAAAGGTCAGATATTGGTAATAAATATCCAAGTTCTAGAAAAACTATGCCATGGTATTGATAACATGTATGGATTGAAAGTATTATTGTTTTCCTAAACCAGAGGTCCGGCTACATAAAACTCTAGAAAAAACATTAACACAATCATTGGCACCCATGCACAAGTGATCATGCCTGAGAACACATTATTATTATAGTTCCGTACCCGAGTACACTGTGCCTTCCGATACAGCAGGTGTCAGCAGTAGGTGCCAAGTTGTTTTGCAAGCTGACCAGCAAACTCAAAATGAAGAGAACAAGGAAGTAAATTTCCATACTATCCATTGATATTCCAGAAGCAAATGTCAATATTGTCAGATTTCAGAGGAGCCAGATACCTCTGGTGGTGTCACATTCTAAACAGTGTACCATGTTTAGCAATTTCCCTCTGGGATTAATAAAGTTCTTTGAATCTTGAATCTTGAATCTTTAGGTACGTTTGGCTTTCGTATTTAATTTGATCCATTTCAAGTGGACTCAAGCACAGCATGCTGCACACTCTCACTCACTCACTCACTCACTCATCGTCTATACCACTTTATCCTGTATATAGGGTCGAGAGAGGTCTGGAGCCAATCCCAGGAGACTTAGGCAGGGTCCACCTTGGGCAGGGTGCCAATCCCACGCTCATCCCCACACAAGGGCAATTTGGGAATGTAAAGGCAAATAGCCTAATCTACATATCTTTGGATTGTTGGAGGAAACCGGAGAACTCGGAGGAAACCCATCAAACACGGGGAGAACATGCAAACTCGGGCAGGAATCAAACCCGGATCTTGGAGGTACGAGGCCACAGTGCTAACCACTACGCCACAGTACCGCCTCTATTGAACTTTGCGGTCATGTATGCTCCTGTCTGGGCCTGAATCTGTATTGTGAAAGCACCCTATTGCCAATTCATGGTGGTTTAGCATGACACAGTCGATTGTACACATCAGATTATCATCGCATGCATTAGTTGATGGTGCGAGACTGATGCACAGATCGAGGCATGTTGTGGTTCTGAAGCAAATACTGAAGACAAAGCTTTCTGTTTGGGAAGGGACTAAAAAAATAAGGTCATGTAGTGAATAAGTCAGCTGTTAGAGTTGCTGGGTTTCCTCTTTATGACAGGTTAAAGAGCTTGACAATCCAGCAGAACCTTATAGCAGAGGCTTGAGAGAAGCTAGTCGGGGTACCCCCCCCCCCCCAGACCCTGGATCTACTGAAATGATTCTATCTCACCAGCTTGGAAACATCTGAGGATTCCCCAAGACGTAAATGAATGAATGAACCACTGCCAGACAGCCAGCACATGGGATTACGTCCAGGTTAGACCAATGTTCAAGCATGAACCTGTCATTTTGGTAAAAGAGAGGCAGCATCATTACCTAATAATGAATCAAAAAGTACATTTAACCTTAAAGTCATTACGTCCAGATCTTCCAATCTTTTAGGAAATGGATTGTAAAGAGTAACAGAGAGAAAGATGGGGGGGGGGGGGGGGGGGGGGAAAAAATTCCAGCCTGCTAATGTTACAT
>JAQMYK010000001.1:35264985-35286180 GCA_030014345.1 Clarias buthupogon
CCCCCCCCCCCCCCCCCCCCCCCCCCCCCCCCCCCCCCCCCCCCCCCCCCCCCCCCCCCCCCCCCCCCAACACAGGCCAGCCGGCTAATGTTACATGACACTCTCCAAGTCCATCGGGAATCCCGTCAGTCTCCGAGAGGTGAAAGTGCTGAGAGAAAAAATATGTTTTCGGGTTGACTTTTGAAAGAACACAGTCGCCGGGGGATGTACTGTATGTAGATTAGGATATTATCCTAATCGGGATCGTTTTCCGGCGTTTAGAAACGGACGATAAAGAACAGATTCTCATTCCGACATGGCAGCGAGCTTCTGGGAGTCTGGAGGTACGGTACTCGCTGTGGTGCTGATGGAGTCTGGAAGAAATTAGGACTCGATTCAGTTCAGCAGTGAACGAGCCTGTGTGTGTGTGTGTGTGTGTGTGTGTGTGTGAGGGGTGGACCGTCGGCGTTTGTGCTTGATTTACTGTAGTATAAAAGTTTCGACTACTGTTTCGTGTAGAAAAGCATTGTGGTGATAGAAATCATTAACTAGAACTAGTTAAGTTCTAGACAGTTTACATACCTGCAGAGTTTCCTGATCGATTCCAGAACTCACAGTTATAAGATAATGATGTGATGTTAATGGGTTTGTTCCAGGTGCTGAATAAAGCGCTGACTCCTTTGTCACTTAGCAATTTGGCCCAAAGTGATACCTTGATACAAAAAATAGTCTAGACGTGCAGCGGAATGAAAGACGTCATATGCTACAGACTGCATTCTTGGGAATCCTTTGGGAAACCGGCTGTACAGATAGTTTCCTAAACTCAATATCATTGGGACGCTACACAGCAAGATAAGCACGCCCAATTACAACTCAGTCGAATTATTCTCTAAGCTTTTAGATGTATTTTTTTCTGTTGTTCCTCACTTTTCTTTGTCAAAAGTAATCCTTGGAGTCACAAGAGTCAGTTTTCCACTAGTGAGCTTCTGGCATTACATTTGCATGTATTTATTTAGTGAGATCCTTTTATGCAAATGGCCCAGGATACAGTTTAGGTGTTCATCAGTTTTCTTGTGGTCACTGGTGAAGAAAATTCACGGAAACATTTTATTATTCTTTTATTTTTTAACTTGATACTCAAAACATATGTACTACATGTTTAATGTTACGTTCAGGTTGTTCAGGAATAAGTTACAGCACTGTTCTACTAACGACGACAAACACAACAGTTTAACAGCACATATAAATAAAAACAAATAAATTAATACTAATGAGTAAGTATAGCATGTAACTGTAAACAGAACACTAATGGACCGTTATTATTATATGAGAGAGTTATTAGGAATCTCTTAAATTGAATGATTACATTATGGGAAATATTGTATGTTCTCGATACAGATCCAGAGGTTGACCCGACGAGACACCAAATCCAACACGGCTGTCGCCTACCGTCAGCACCGCACGTTGTTCAGCACGGCCAGATCCTTCTGCTTCTTAGTCTTGAAGGCCATGACAAAGTTCTGAGGCAAAACCACGCCCTGTCCCTGCTCGTCCACGTGACCCATGACGATGTAGTTCAGACCTCGAGACAGAAAAACAGTGTCAATCTTTTAATGTGGTGGTAAAGTTTTGAAATGTATCAGCTTTAAAACACACACACACACAAGAGGGTGAGTCAAAAATGATCCTCATTCCCTTACAGTCTTATCAGCACTTTCCGTTCCTGTCTCCTGTCTCCCTGGTCAATTTTTTTTATTTTCTGTGGTCTGAGGGTGTACCTGGTGCCAAAACAACTCAGAGCGTAAACAGGAGTTTTTGGATATATGCAAACAAAATGTGGAGCGATACTCTAATGAAGGTGAAAGTTTCTTAACGAGAATTATTACTGATGACGAGACACGGATGCATCACTACGAGTCTGAGAGTAAACGGCAGAGTAACGGAACAGAAAACATCCTCAATTAACGAACGAGAAAAAGTTCAAAAGTCGACCTGGAAAATTCAGTTTTCTGGGATGCTTATCTCAAGGCCCAGAAGTATTGGAACATTATCAGGAAAAAGGTTCAACAATCGACAGCGCTCGTTACAGTGAGACGCTTATTGAAGAGCTGAAGACTAAACCTCAGATTAAACAGAGAGGACTGATATCCGAGGACGTTATGACGATGCCCACACTGTCACTGAGGTGTTAAAGCGTCCTCCCTATCGTCCTGATCTCACTTCATCTGACTTTGGTCCCCTGAAAGCCGTCCTACAAAGACGAAGTTTCACTTCTGATGAAGAAGTGAAGACAGCGGTGCATTCGTGACTCACAGCTCAGACTAAAACATTTTCTAATGAGGGAATTATGAGAGCTCGTTTGCAGAAGTGTTTTGAACAGCGAGGAGATTATGTCGAAGATGACATGGTTGTCTTTATTTACTCTCATACTGTATGTATAAAAAATTAAAGCCTCTTGAATGGAACCGGCATAACGTGCTGTGATTATGGGAAGCCATTAGGGTCAAACCTGGTCATATGATTGTTTTTTGTAAAAAAAAACAATATATATATATATATATACTGTAGTAACAATATAGTAACGTGTAACTATTTTTAGATTGATCACACACACACACACACACACACACACACACATATATAGTGATCTCAATTCATTATTCTTCTGTAGGAAAGAAACAACAGTGGAGAAAAAAAAATCATTAGATTCCCTAGTTGAAGAAATAAATATATAATCTTAAACCAAATTCCACTTTGCCAGCTTGAGAACTTTTTGTTTCTTTCCGTCTTCAAACAAAACTTTTAAATTCTTCTCTTCGCCACACTTGCTAAGCTAAATAAATAAACTGAACGGCCCTGCACAATGTTCCAGCGGTAATAATAACTGCTGGCTATGACACACACACACACACACACACACACACACACACACACACACTACAAACACTTTTGGTCGTTAGGCTGCACAACATGATGCCACAAATGGTTAAATATATATATTTTTTACCGAGGCAGACTAAAGCGTGCATGCTAAAATATCCCTGAGTTTTTAAACAGACAGTTTTAGTAGCGATGTGTTTAAACAGATAAGATAAGAAGGACACTTTCATGCCTAGTGTAAGTGCGAAGAATTCCGAGGTGTCATCTTCAATCAGTGTGTTACGGACGTAAAGGATTTGCTCGAGGACGTTTAAAACGATCGCAGCGAAATAATGAATAATTAAACTCTCTCGCAGGTCCAACAGACAGCAAGAACGAGCTGATTTGCATGCGGTTGCTAGGAAACTGCCGCGAAAAACACCAACGCGACTATCATAAGACGTCGCATCATGAGCCCCGCTCGGGCTAGCTGCTCACGCATTGCGCGCCGTTGCATCATTTTGGGTTTCGGTGTAAACAGGCAAGCTTCCCTGCCTGAGTTTTTCTCCTCTATAATTTAACCGATTTGGGCGAGTGACGAGCTGCCAGGTTTTCTTTACGGGAACAGGAGCGGAGCGTTCTCCTGTGACTATTTGGGGATAATGAGGGAACTCATCATGTGCAGTTTGAAACGATCGACGAGCTGAAAGACGAGCTGATGTAGACGTACTGTAGAAACGCACGATTTGTTCACAACTTTGGATCACCCGTGCGAAAACGCTAACTAGTAGCGGTAGCGCCACCACGCACTTCGATCCACTCACCTCTCCTGACCAAAGGGCACTTCTTACACAAGATCACGACTTTAGTGCTCATGCTCTTCCCCGCCTGCTGGATGGACAGGTTTCCTTCCTTGTACACGTTGCCGATGGAGAAGGTAGCGAGCACGCTGTGTTCCCTCATGGCAGCCGAGACGAGCGTTCCTGTCAGCACTGTGATGAGACGACAACAGAATGTCAACTCGGCGCTATCGTGTTGTACTCTAAGAAATGTGCTGGTGTACTGGTGGACGTGGGGTTCATGCAATATAATGCATGCTGAGACAGGACCAAGTGTGTGACATCTCCATCAGAGATCTCCATCGTTCACGCGCAATGATCGTATGAAATGAAATATGAAAGTACAGAGTGAAATATGTGGCATCCTGGAAAAGAATGTCGAATTTGATATGTGTGAAGGTTTAGACACTTTATTTATTTTTTTACCAAAGTTGCTTAAGCAGTAATGACTTTCGATTGTTCCGCTCCTCTTGCACTTCTGCTTGCAGAGAGCTTCAGAATACACCAGTGCTGTGGGAGTGAGAAGAAATCATTATCGCCACGCTGGAGGAAACAGCAGTACAATTTCACAGCGCTGCTTATAAGAGTGTGAGGATGCACAGGGTACGGGAGGTGCCAGGAATAAATATCCTGTTTGACCGAGCTGGGAGATTCCACATGCGCAAATCGTCAAAGCCTGGTCCAATTATACTGTTGACGAATTCTCCATTCTGATTGGTCAGAAGGTGTTCATGCATTTTCTATGACAGTTTATGCTGTATCTTGTATCACTCCGTCTCTATTCCGCTTATTCTGTACAAGGTCACGTGAGGCCTGGAGCCTATGCCAGGGGAATTGGGTCACGAGGTGGGGGGGTCAATCCAGCGCAGGGCACACAATCTCACTCACTACATGGAATTTGTAAATGCTGTAAAGTCTACCCAGCGAGAATCGAGCACTCAGTAGTGCCGTGTTGTAGAAACAGTGATCTATAAACATGATTTATTTTAACCAGTTGTATCATTAGCTTAGCTACTGTATGTTACTGAGATCTTATTGTAGTTCTACCTCCGTGCAGTAAAGTTAAAAACGGTAGAGAAGGGAAAAAGACAAACCTATGGGGGCTGCGGTGGTGGGAGAGGCTGCAGTAACGGGAACGATGGAGCCCATGATGGTGGAGTTCTTCGGCTTGAACGCGTAATGGCAGATGAAGCCGTCGGCGGTGAGGCTCAGATCAGACACGAACTGGACGAAGAGGTGACTGCCGTCAGAGTAGATCGGCCTGAACACGGACACGACACGACACAAGCGCCTTTAGACACAAGAACATACTGGGGAAAATAATGAGGACATGAGATAAGGCTGAGGAGTTTCACTGACTCCTGATCAAAAACAGGTAAAAATAGGATTAAAAAATGTCTAGAGTTCATAAAGCAAAAAAGTTGCAATTAAGCCTGAAAATTAACACAAAAAAATTGTAAGCAAAAACTTTGGATTTAATCATTAAAATTGTAAAAAAAAATAATAATAATAATAAAAAAAGAAGAAAACTATACAATTTAATTACAAAAACGTTAATTTAAAATGTTAAATTACAAAACATTTACAATAATTATATTTTCAAAAATCTTACTGTAAATTATTCTTTTAAAAAAATCTTCTAAATGTCTAAATAATAGTTTACCAAAATCCTACAAATTTAAATAGATTTTTTTTTTAATTTAATCTTTACAATTACAAACAAATCAATGAATGCATTTTTTAACAGAATTAAAGAAACTAACAAACTAAAACTTTGCAATTACATACTAAATGTTAAAAATTGCTTAAAAACATCAATATTTAAACAAGCAGAAATGTTGGAATTAATCATTAAACTACAAAAATATATCATTTGAAAAACGTTTTCCATTTCGAATGAAGCAATTTTTTTTTGAAAAATCTAAAAAAATTACAAAAAATATTTACATTTAAAAATATTTCTCTATTTTATTGCTCATTAAAAAACCTTTAGTTAAAAAAGTGTAATTAAAATTATATTTTATATTGTTATTGTGTATTATGAATTATATCAACATTAAACAAATGTGTTATTGTTTATAGCCGTGTTTTAAAAGCAACACTGCTGTGTTTAGGAGTATTCTGTATTTCCAAACGTTTCTATCTGGTGATTCGTATCGCACTTCTACTGTATGGAGTAGAGATGATCTGGTGGTGATGTACAGTAAGGGAGATGTTTACGTAGTGATATGGAGAGTCTGGGAAACTGACCACAGCACTAGAACAGCAGAGATGTGGATCTTACGCAGGAGGGCTGTCGCCGCAGAACTTCCCGATCCTGCTCGCGTCGCTCGGTTCCACGCCGTTGTAAGCGACCATGTGATCGTAGCGGCAGTAGTTATCTCTCTCCACGTCGAACTTCTCGAACTTCAGTTCTATTATCTGGAATCAAAACATGGTCATTTATTCCAAAACTTTTAAAAACTTTTAACACACCGCTCAAGTCAAAAATCAGGGGCGGTCTGAATGCGTATTGATGTTGTGTTTTGTTTAATCCTTAGTTTGTTTAGTGTAATCAGCTTTAACATGGTAACAGTAACGCAACATGCTTCTTCACAGTACTGCAACTTTAAATATTTTTATTTTTATTTTTTTATTACCATCATCAATTAGGGCGGGGTGCTATTGTGATATAAAAGCAATTTTGTGATAACAATAATTTTATATTGTTCAATATAAACAATATAAAAAATTATAACAATAATTGTTCTATTAAAGTGTTAAAATTTAGCAGTAAAAAAAGATTTTCCTGTTTTTTAGCAGTAAATACAATTGCTTTTTTTTATTTTTTATTTTTTTAAATATGGTGAAAATAATAATATAGGAATTAAATGAAATATCAGAATTGTGATGTGTTAATTTTAAAGAAGCAGAAATGCTGCAGTCAAACCTTAAGATTACTACAACTAAAAATAATTTATGTAAAAATAAAGAAGAATTAAAATAGGCAGAAATTAGGATAAAATGACATTGATAAAATAAAGATAAAGTTCAATCCTTTAAGTTAAAAGAAAAATTACAACTGAAATACAAAAAAAATATCCAGATTTAAAAAACTGTTGAAAAATTCATTTAAATGATTAAAAGTTATAATTAAAATGTTAAAAATATATTTATATTTTTAAATTCTTACATAAAATTAAAGCAGAAGACGGTGCAGTTTTTTCTTTAAAATTACTAAAAAGTTTTTTATAAAATCTTTAATAGAAAATTTTGCAATTAACCCTTAAAATGACTAAATATTTAATTAAACTGACAAAAAAAATTAAAGCAGCAGAAATCTAATTAATCGCCATAACATTATGCAATGAAGAAATTACAAAAAAAATGTGTTGAAAGAAGTACAAATAGTGCAGTTAATCATTAAAATGGTAACATTTATACATTTAAAGATTATATTTTAAAACTCATTGTTACTGTATACCACAAACAGTGTTACCAATAAACAAATGTGTTTAACCACGATTTTGACACAACATGACTTTATTCTTGGCAGTTAGTGACCGAACTTAAATAATAAATCGTGACTCATACAGTAACTTTTATTGTCATAGAAATGGTTTCATGGTGAGACTTTTATTAACCTTCAGGTAGATTAGCCGGAGGAACGCTAATAAGCATAAACATATGCATACAGTAAGTATTCCACTCACATGCTGCTCAGGTGCTACAATATGCCACGAGCATGTCACCCCTGGAGGGTAGTCTCTCTCCGGCCAGTTTGGGGTCATGAAGGTTCCTGAGGGTTTGTCCAGGAGTCCGCCGCAGTACCGCTCCCCTAGCACGAGCGACAGCAACACAAACACTGAGCACACACTCGCTCATGACCTTATAAAGCCTTGGCCATTTTCAGTGCTGGAAAATATATCAAACCAAATGAAAACCATTGGACAATCTAATGCAGCGGTACAAGGCCCTGTAACACACACTTTCACTTTGCAGCACAGCTCGGTGCAGAGCGGCGAAAATTAGACGTTACAGTGCGTGGAGAGCGGCTGTGGGCACAAGCAGGCTTTCCACAATATCATACTTTTCATCTTTCCACAAAATGAGCTCGGAGACAGCGAGAGAGAGAGAGAGAGAGAGAGAGAGAGAGCCAGGCCTCGTTCTATATTTAACCACGTAGGGATGGAGGTTCATAAAGAAATCCGCCGCAAGTACAATTTTCTGCATATTACAGACTGCACACAGCACACGGCAGCAGCCGGAGCACGGAATCGCTTGGTTAGGAAAACCAATATCGCTAACGTCTCATTTTTATATATATATACTGTATTTATTTATTTATTTATTTATTTATTTATTTTCAGGCTGTTCCTGTCCTGTCTTAATTTTCGATTGTTCTTACGTTAAGCACTTGGTGTATAAAATGTCTCCTGGACATAAATTTACTTGCCTTGAATGATGTGATATATATATTCCTATAATATAATATATAACATATATAATGATATATAATGATATATAATATATGTGATATATTTCATTCCTATAGTATAAAACGTTACTGTACATCTGCTGACGGTACAGTAGCTCTTATTACCCCTGGCGTTTGGCCGAACGGCAACGTATCCGGCCAGGAAGCCGCTCCCGGCCGTGTTGGCGTCTGAAACCATCACTACTTGCATCCTGTTGTGGCTGGAGATCAGCGCTCCCGGCCGCGCTGTGCCACAGAAGCGCCCGAGCCGCTGGCTGTTCACGAATCCGTCGTACACGTCCACGTAGTCGTAGCGGCAAAGCCCGTCGTTTTCCAGGTCGAGGGAACGGAAGGTAAGGGACACCACTTTGCCGTGAGGCACCTGTGGTTGGGGGAACAGAAATGGGAGATCAAAACAGAAATTTGGTACATTTTCCTTAAATCTTGCTAACATTGTTGCTTTTACTGGCCCCGCCCACTTTGCTACTTTTCCGCTACTAGCTACCTCGACGTTTTTCTGTATTGAACAGACGATCTCTCCTGTAAGTTTTTTGAACACAAAAAAAAAAAAAACGTAACCTAAAAATCATCTTAACGCAAAATATAACAAATCTTATAAATAATAAAAAACTGAAAGAATGAACACGTTGTTTTAGCTGCTATTTTATTAGCCATAGTGTTTACACATCTGCACTATTGGTGACCAGGAAGATGATTTAAACCCATCGCTGATGGATGACAGCGCCCTCTCCTGGTCAGCATTTATTCAACCGCCATATTCTTGACCTTTTCACGCAACTCACTTTAAGAATATTCAGAAAACGTTGCATCTGTGTGTGTGTGTGTGTGTGTGTGTGTGTGTGTGTGTGTGTGCCTGATTTCTGGCCTAGAAAACCACCTAGCTATTTAAACCTAGCTTATTTATAACTCCATGACGCTTACCGTGATTTTCCACACACATTTGGTGTTAGGAGGGTAAACCCCGGGGTAGCCCTGACTCCCGATGAGTCCCGACGTTCCGGTAACGTTCCCACCGCATGTAAACAACGGCCTACGAGAAAAAAAATTCCTGCTGGATTATGATATTAGCAGTAGCGCTAGTAGTAGTGGAGTAAAGAAGTCGTAGTTTAATGTTCTATAGAGATTACGAGGTGAAGATCGCTAAGGGAAGTTTACGGCGTGATGGTTTTGGGACGGCTTGTAAATTCTCACAGGTTTTTCTTCTTCTTCATCTTTTTAGTTTTATATTTTCTATTTAAAACTGAATTGTTAATCAGGAATGCTTCTTTACAGGAATCAAAAGTAACAGTTTATTTTCCTGTGGCTTAATGGTTTCCATTAAACACTTCCCTAATGGTATTAAAGGTATAGTAGTTAATGACATCACATTTCATCTACTCTATCAACAATGTTATATGTTACAATTTTTTGTGTGTAACTTACTAGAAAATTATTACTTACACATATTAATATTGCAGAAGCCCATCAAATCTATTGAATTAATTGTTCAAATTACTGTACAATCAAAAATAAATATTACCTGATTTCCATAAAGACTAATATCACAGTTAAAGTGCTACTGATTAATCAGGTGACCTGCAACTCATTTTTAAGAAGCGTATTAACGTCTCCTTTGTATAAATAAGTTTTACATCTTAACAATTAATTAAATAGATTTAATGGACGTTTATAATATTAACATGTGTAAGTAATAATATTCCTGTTAGTTACATAATAAAATGTATAACATATAGCATTTATGATTGATAGATAGATAGAATGTGATTCCATTAACTACAATTAAAACCATCAGGCAAGTGTTTCATGGCAACCATTAAGCCACAGGAAAGTGAACTGTTAATTTTAATTTCTATAAAGAAGCATTCCAGATTAATAAATAATATTAATTAATTGCCAGAAAACAAATTTAAGGTTAATTCGACAAAACAAGTATTTTTTAAAATTTCGCTCAAATTTGTATAATAAATAAAAAATACTTACAGAAATGAAAGAAAGACTGAGCCTTTTGGATATATAACTTTTTATATAACTTTAACTAAGTTTGGCTTTATTATATATAAAACTAAACACACAACAAGTTTAAGGTTTATTAAACAACCAGCCACTTAAAAATTTAAAGAAAATAAATAAATAAATAAATAAAATAACTTACCTTCTTTGTCTTTCACTAAACACCAAGCCCCAAACTAACAGAACCCACACACTCCACGTTACAGTCCACATCTCGAGCTCGGAGTGAACATGATGTTGGCCGTGTCCCAAATCACGCCCTACTCTCCTTCCTGCACACACTCGCACGTCTGTGTCACATGACTGTCTCTACACCATTCACAGCGCACTACAAACCCGTTCAGACTGGGACCAGTAATAACTCAGCTGACCTATACGTCCCTCATGGTGCGGTTTGGGACACGGCTGGCTGCAGGGTTATTTATTTTTCCTTTCCAGTCTGACCGCAGAGGATGAATGAGCCGTTTGTTCCAGTGAAGACCTGCAGCGGGAATTCAGGAATTTGAAGATTGTGGGAGAAAGAAAAGGATTTTTTTTCCTTTTTTTTTTTCAAAACTTTGACACTTTTAACAGAGCATTATTAATAGTATTAATAATATTGTGTGTGTGTGTGTGTGTGTGTGTGTGTGTGTGTGTGTGTGTTTATATATATTATTTTGTCAGCAGGACCACCACTAGATGTCTGCATTGCACAAGGATTTTTGTCAACACCTCATTCGCTCTAGGCACTGAGAAAGACTTTTTAAAAATATTGGCACCCTTCAAAAGAAGGAACTGGCTTGTTTACACTTTGTAAGAACATGCTTTTTTAAACCTACTTTTTATTCCAAACTGATGTGTCAAAAAAATATCAAAAATAAAGGAAACATTCCATCCATCCATCCATCCATCCAGGAACCGCTGTTGTTCAACTAGGGACCGTGGAGGCCAACGGTGACCATTGTATTTATTCCCATTTTTACAACCATGGTGGGTCAACATTTACACACTACGGACAATCTGGGGACTCCAGTTAGCCTAATCTGGAAACTCACCAAGCACGGGGAGAACATGCAGACCCGAAGAGGGACTCGAACCCTGAAGGTGTGATGAAAGTGCTAACCACTAAGCCACCGTCCCACCAGGGGAAACATTATAATGTAATTAATGTCTTTTTCCAGAAACCTCCAAAATGCCTCTTTTGGAAATACCAGAAAAAAGGCTGATGGTAGTTGTGTTTTTAAATCACATATTAATAAAACATTTTGGAACAGCAGCTAGAATGTTTGATTAGTAAAACCTGGTTGCATCTACCAGGAGGTAGAACCCAAATCAACACTGAATTAACACTCTGTCCTACCAGTACCACTGCTATAAAGTGTTGTATCATGTTGTTTGACTTGAATACCTGCCTGTTCATTAGAGAAAAAGGATCTCTAATAAACTCTACCCATACACTTTGGATGCCTAAATGTCCAGAGGCAAGAAATCTTTCATCAGCTCACGCTGCTTTCCCGTCGCTAGTGACTGGAAATTGCTTCCAGGCTCACACGATTTCCTGCTAACATGTTGTTGTTAGCGTAGTAGTCGCCTTCTTACAGACAGAACTCAGACAGAGGGACACATTTTACCACCCCGTATTAGCAGCCCTGTCTTTCGCAATCCCCAGCAGTGCGAGAGCGGGGCAGATCGTCCATTTGGGACGTGGCCTTTGCGCGGCGTCAGTACTAGCGCTAAATGGAAAGAGGTGCAGCGGAGTGTGCGACAGATCATTCATTACATCTCAGGCGCTGGCCCTAGATGCCCCAGAAACTCACTCAGACGTAAATAAGGATGTCTCAGGCCTGCTAAAGATGCTGAAGGTGCCGCATATTCCTCAAGAGGGCAGAGTATAAACGTCTGCTGTAAAAGAGAGAGAGAGAGAGAGAGAGAGAGGATTGCGTCTGTCCGCTGTGCGATATCGGCCTTGAGAAACACACTTTCGAAGGGAAGATCGCATTACAGCGTGTCTGTATCTGGTGTGGTCAATATAGAAAGCGTTCAGCCTTGAGAAACACACACACACACAAACTCACATCTGAAAGTAGATCACGTTTCTCTGGGTCTGTATATTGTGTGAAATGTGGCTCATCGTATGTCAGCTATTCATAAAACCCCCCCAAATCCCAAATGACTCCTTATTTCCTGCGTAATTGCACCACGTAGGGTCACCAGGAAAAGCAGGAAAATACGTATATGAGGCTAAATAATTAAAACATCCCCCTGACCGGTCGACTTATAAATCGAAAAACACCGAAATTAGAAGTTTTGTTTCTGTTTCTGGCTCGAGCTAAAATCATAACTAGCTCATGTCTGCCATAGCATTCGTCTGTTTTTGTTTGATGCTTTTGCTAATAACAATACTAGCATGTCTACGCCATTTAGTTTCACGGGAAACTCCTGATATCTTTCTTTTCATTGTATTTAGAAATATTCGCCCAAAACTATGACTTTTACGTTTTCTGGTTCTGTCTTTTGTTCTTGCTAATCTTGCTAACAACATAACTAGCATTGCATCCTGGGTAATTTCTTTAAATGTAACAACTTTAAAACCTTACATTTTATGCTATAAACTAAGATGTACTTTAAATGATCAAAAACACTGAAATTACAACCTTCTGTTTTTATTTTGCTAATCTTGCCAACAACATAACTAGCACTAGCGCTGGCGAGTCTCATATACTATGAAGCATCATGAAGTAAAAGGTAGTACCGCCTCTAATGTGTTATGTTTAAAAAAAAAAAAAAAAAAAAAATGAAAATCATATGACATACATACTTTTCACTCTGCCATTATTTATTTAGCAAAACTGAAGCCAGAAAGAAAAAACATGCGGGCAATACTAAGGTACCCCCTTATTGCTTCCACAGGATTAAAGAGGGAAAGTTGCAGCCAGGTGCTGCTAATCATCAGCCTTTGATTAATTGATCGTCAGCAGGGGTGCGGCTCTTTATAAGCAGAAGATTTGGCAGTTTGCAGGAGTGTGTTAACACAATGCCAAGAGGGAAAGATATAAGCAGTGGTCTTAGAGAAACAACTGTTGCTGCTCATCAATCAGGGAAGGGTTATAAAAAATCAGTTGCAAACAATTTGGAGGTCAACGTTCAAAGATTATTCACAGGTGAAAAGTCAAAGTCAAACCTAGTCAAAGTCCAGACCTCAACCCAGTTGAAATGCTGTGGCGGGACCTTAAGAGACCTGTGAATTACCTTTGTAAAGAAACATGAATCAAAGCGATGCAAGAGACAAACAAAGTCATACAGGAAATGATTACATCGAGTGATTCCTGTTAAAGGTGGGCCTAGGAGCTATTGAACCAGGGGGGCACATATTTTTTAGTTTGTTTGTTTCCTTTTGGTTTCATTTCTGTTAAATAAATAATGGGAAGGGGGGAAAGTTATATGTTGTTCGTCTGAAGTTGTATTTACCTACAGTAATACTCGGATATACCTGATACGATCAGATGTTTTTACACAAAACACGTAGAATGAATTAGAGGGGGCACTAATTTTTACACATGACGATAGATAGATAGATAGATAGTATTTGGACAAACCTTTTAATTATTGAATTCAGGTGGTTCAGTCAGACCCCTTATCCCCAGTGAAGGACAATCTTAATGCTTCCGCATACCAAGACATCGTGGACAATGCTATGCTTCCAACAGTTTGGTGGAGGCCCTTTTCTATTCCAACATGACGGTGCACAAAGCAAGGACTATAAAGACATGGTTTAATGAGTTTGATGTGGAACTCGAGCGGCCCGAACATAGAGCCCTGACCTCAACCCCATCGAGCAGCTTTGGGTTGACCTGGAACAGAGATTGTGAGCCAGACCTTCTCGTCCAACATCAGTGCTTGACCTCATAAATGAACAGAATAAATGAACATGAATTCCCACAGAAACGCTTCAAAATCTTGTGGACAGCCTTCCAAGAAAAGTGGAAGCTGCCATAGCTGCAAAAGGGGGACCAACTAGATATTGAAGTGTATGTGTTTGGATACCATTTCACTGAAGGTTTGTCCCAAAACTTTTGTCCATATAGTGTAGAAAGATACGTAAAAGCTTTATTTCTTCTATTCCTATTTGCTGCTCTCACTAACTATTGTGACTTTGGTGTTTTTACTAATCTTGCTTACAACATAAATAGGTTTAGAAAGACTTTGTCACTTCTGATAGTTAGCTAATTCATACTGACACATTTCAACAGTGAAACGCTGAACAACATAAACAGATTTGGTCAACAGAGCTGGTAGCTGTGATTCTTTGAGATTCTTGCTAATTTAACGTGCCACTAACGACATCAGCATGTACATATCAGTATAACAGAGGCAGCTTTTTAGTTTTGCTAGCAGTTTTCCAAAGAAAAAAAACATCTAAAATCCTGAAAGTAAATCTTGGCTTATTAGTTAGTAAAATAATATAAGGTACTTTTTTAGGATGACATGTTTGGCCGTGCTGTGGGCTTTTGAACCCCGGGTTCATTTTGTCTCCAAAGGTTCACTGTGTGCAGAGTAAATGTGTCCCTGTCGAATCCAAACCTGGCAAAACACATGTGCAAAACCACTTAAATTAGTCTCACTTAGCTAGACGTTTCTGTTATGTTTGCTACAAGGTTAAGTTCTGTATGACTCCAGAGGTCCCGTACCCTCTCTCTGACATCAAGTTACTAAACTATGTTTTTCAAGTCGGTTGAACGGTCCAATCTTCCACATTTGGGAAGGTATTAGTATTAGTATTAGCTGGGGTATAGTCATGATCTTAATGACATAGATATGAAGATATGTAATCAAGATGTACCAGTGATGCTTCTGTTTTTAAGTGTGCATGTTTGTAATAGGTAGGGTGCATGGCATCCGAATAAGCTAAAGACAAAATAGATGGAAAGAGCCCGTAAAACATGTCAGTATCTGGTAGTTCACACATTTCAGTCTCATTTGACGGCTATCCCGAATACAACACGGTTAAATCCCAAACGGCTCCTTACTTCCTACATAAATAGAATACGCAGGGTATGAAATAATGGCTTCCACACTCATTGGAAAGTCTGCCAGCCAACTCGCATTGCCCCGAGGCTGAATCCCAAATGTCTTCCAAGTTCCAAGGGGAGGAAGTAATGGCTTCTACACCTACACAACTGTGTAATGCACTCATCGCGGAAAGTCAGACAGCCACTTTCACATAATTGGTGTATTCCAATCTATAAATGTCCACGGCATATTGTACGAAATAGGACTCCTACACACCGTGGAGTTCCTCTAATTGCAAAACAAGCAAGCCATACATCTGTATCATGCTTTTCTTTTCTTTAATACGGCGCATGTGTAATTATAATGTATATGACTAGGAATGCAGGAATGAACAGTACCTAAAACACATAAACAATTAAGAGCAAACGGGCGGGTTTGTCAAGCACCCCTCTGGGCCTGGGGTGAGGTTTCAAATTTGCACATGGAAACCATGACGCCAATTGCACGGTTTGTTTTTGCACGAGGGGGTCTGCGCATATCACATGTCCATACATGTTTTGACTCTGGATGCTCGGACGGAGCCCGGTTTCCCGTGATTCTTTCTGCAAAAGGCAGGAAAGGAAAAAAAAAACTCCTCCTCCTCCCTCCAACCTCCCCGCAGAGAGAGAGAGAGAGAGAAAACCCATGATTCAATGCACCATTTGATTTACAGCTTTACATCTATATTTACTCTTTTGGCAGTCATTGTTTTCCAAAGCAGTTTATGATCCATGCCTCGAGCTGAGCAGTTGAAGGTTAAGGTCCTTTGCTCAAGGGTCTTTTTTGGAAGTATTGGGATTTATCCGCACAACCTACTTGGGTGGAGGATTCCTTTGTGATAAACCGCCTTAAGCCTTTCCCAGAGTCAGTCTCGGGAAATGTGGTAAATTTAAGAAAAGGGATAAAGAAGGGGGTCAAAAGATTGTCTGTTTCTCAGTTGATACTTTATGAATTCACGCCGCAAGTTCGCTCGCAATCTTCAAGAAACGCCAGAAGGCTCAGTCATTCCATGACCATTTGCACACTGGAACAAAATGAATGTCTATATATATATATATAATATTTGTCTGCGTTTGTATGTCTCTGAGATAATCGAGGAAATAAAACACAATATGAAGCTGAAACCAGAAACATTGTTGTCATTTTAAAGCTGCTAATTTTCCAATAAAATAAAAGTGTTTTGTTCCACTTACACCTCTTTTAAAAAGCAATGACATGTTAAACTTTTCACCATTTAGAGCTAAATTTATATAAGTAGATATATTTATTATATAAGTCCGTTTAAGAGGTCAGAATGCAGACATATATGTTCAGATATTAAAAGTCATGAATGACATCATCATAGAAAATAATTACTGCCATTCTAATCTACCTGTGACTTTGGTATATAATATTTACATTTCTCCAAAAAAGTTTTTGTGACATTTTTTTTCTCTGCTCAGCATTCAGCAAGGCAGCACAGTGGCGTAGTGGATAGCACTGTCGCCTTTGGGACCGGGTTCAATTCCCACCTCGGGGTCTGTCTGCATGTTCTGCAGGTTGTATGTTCTGCCTGTGCTTAGTGGGTTTCCTCAGGGTTCTTTAGTTTTCTCCCACAGGCCAAAATTGCCGTTCCCAAAATGCCCATAGTGCATGAATGAGTGTGTGTGTGTGTGTGCCCTGCAATGGATTGGCACCAACCCAGGGTGTACCCTGCCTCGTGCCATAAGTCTCCTGGGTCAGGCTTCAGGTCCCTGCGACCCTACAGGATAAAGCGGTATAGAAGATGAGTGAGAGTGGGACATCTTACCTGAAAAGACATTTTCTTTTTAGTAAACAGTTTGATACATTACTCAGAAAAACTTCTATCAATACTGGTAACTAAACATCTTTACAGGAATATAATAATTGCATAAATTGATTAAGATTTAGCACAAGCCTTGGATTATGTGTTGGGGGCAATGGTGGCTTAGTTTGGTGGGTTGGTTTCTCGCCTGCCATGTGGACTGCACAGGTTCGACTGCATTTCCCGAACCCCAGCCACTGGACGCAGTGCCAGTACCAAGCCAAGATAAAAACAAAAGGAGGGTTGTGTCAGGAAGTGCATCCTATGAAAGCAAAACGTGTGCCAAGCTTGTGTGCGGATCGGATGGTCCGATGTGCCGACCCCTTGACGGGAGCATCCGAAAGACCAACGACAGCTTGGATTACATGTCGCAGCCTCCAAAGCTGTTAGTATAGAACTGCTAACCTATTCAAAACCAACTTTCGGTTAGCATTGTCACCTTACACCTCCAGGGTTGGAGTTATATCGTTGCCTCCGATATGTGTGCCTGAGATTTGCATGTTCTCCCTGTGCTTAATGGGTTTCCTCCGTGTTTTCCGGTTTCCTCCGCACTGAGTTGATTGCCTTTTCAATTTTCCCATAATGTATCTGTGTGCTTGTGCCTTGCATTAGATTGGCACCCCATCCAGGATGTACCCCTCCTTGTCCCCTGGGTATCCTTCTGACCCCATGCGACCCTACTCAGAATATACAAAGGATGGATGGACATTTTGTCCAATCAGACTTCAGAAATCAACAGCGCAAGTGTATGTGTGTGTGTGTGTTTTTTCTTTCTTTCTATAGTTAAAACTTTTTTTATTAGAAGTTAGCCTTCCTCGACGTTGTATTTAGCTTTGGGCGTCTCAGTGGGAGTCTGTATTAATTTCTGTCTCACATCAAAGTCTCTTTGGATAGAACAGTCTGGAAAAGAGTAATATAAATGTGAAATTGCTTTTGTTATCTGGGCCTCTCTCTTTCTGCAGAAGGGCTCTATGCCCAACACAATGTTTATTACTTACCACTCAATAGAAATGCAGATTTTTTTACTCTACTCCCGCCAGACAAATTGCTTCTAGGGAGAGTTATTAGCTTTGACAGTTAGTCGTTGGCTAATGTACACTTCTGAGCACGAAAAGTCTTACTTTCTGCAATCAGGGTGCGTTTAAATTAATGAGCTTGGCCAATGAATGATAGTGGAATCGAGCCAATGAAAATGCTAAAGATCGTATATTTCAGTGGGCATGAAAGCACTTAACGGACAGTGAAAACTCACTGTAGGTCGAGATTAAAGATGTGGTTTAAAAGGAAAAGGACCCTCATGCAATTTTCCACTTTTTTACAACAAATATAGTCAATGAGCTGGGACGTGTTTGATGTCTCAAACCGCAACAGTTCTTTAGAGACACACTGAAGTGGTTTAGGACACCGTGGGACTTCCTGTCATCCAGAAACATAAACTTGACTCTTGTGTACGTGTGTAGAGCTCAAGGGTACAAAATAAATCATGCGGCTTGGGTTACATAGAGCGTCTTGCTGAGCGACTAACATGCCTGAACGCTTTATGGCTATAAACAAGACATCAATTTGAAGTGGTTATGTTTTGGCTCACACGGCTGCGTCACGTTACCACCTCGGACCAGAGTCACGCCGTCTGGACAGATCAAACATCTTATATGTTTACACTCACGTTTTAGTCCGATTGAACATCAATTAAACATTGGTTTTGTCATCATCAACAGTTTTTTGTTTTTCTTACTGTCATCAGTTTATAAATTGTGGCAAGGTTTAATCCGAAACGGTTCCTGTCGAATCCTGTTTAAAAACGGCTACTTTTCTTAAGCTGCATTACTACATACAAGGGGCGTTCGAGTCAAACCGGGACTTGTGATGAGATTGAATGAGTGCATAATGAGGAGACTATTGAACAGTACAAATGTTTTAAAGAGGGCTGTAGGTCCGTGAATGATGATCCCAGCTGAGGTGGTACAGTATGGAGCGCACAGCAGTCCTTCCTGTGAACATTCAACGAGTGGGACGTCTGATCCGTGAAACTGTACACCAGAGGTGGAAGGAAATGTAGTACGTTTACTACTCTACTGTACTTAAGTACATATTTCATGCATCTGAACTTTACGTGAGTAGTTTTATCAGAGGATACGTTTTACTTTAACTCCACTACATCCTACAACTCTGTACTCCTACTTACCTCCATTTCTGCATGTCATTGTGTTAAATAGTTATTATGCATAACTGCATGATGTTCCTTTCCTTCGAGACGTGCCTAATAACTCAACAGGGGTTTAAAATCAAAGGAGGAGAGAGAGAGGGAGTTTTTGTTACTATGAAAAAGTCTGCTGGCGTAGTGTGGTGTAGTGGTTAGCACTGTCGCCTTGCACCTCAAGACTCCAGGTTCGAGTCCCACCTCCCACCTACAGTATATGGAGTTTGCATGTTCTCCCCCGTAAACTGCCCATAGTGTGTGCGCTGAAATAATAGTTTGAAAATTGTGAGAAAATATGTACAAGTCATAATTATCAGACTGTCAGTGATGAGTGAGCCGAGTGAGCGACGTGGCAAGGAAAAGACTCCCTGAGATGGAAGAGGAACCAGACTCAACATGGTGACATCAGATAGATATAGCAGGGATTGATTTGCAGTCATACTGTGTGTTAGGCAGCTGGACGTTCAGGATAACACCAATTACAGCTACCACTTGCACATTACAGGAACTCGGCTGGGAGTTATTCCAACATCCCCCGTCCAGTCCTGACCTCGCTCTAAGACATTTCCACGTGTTTGGACCATTAAAGGAGTTCCTGGGAGGCTGGCATTTCAAACATGAAGCAGGCAGTCCGATCATGGCTCGGGTGTACTAACAAGAATCAATCAATGATAAATCTATATATTTTTTCTGCATCAGCCTGTAGACTGATATTCAAAGGACAAATTCCGTGTTGTATCATTCGTCAGCGAAAGCACACCTGATGCTCGGCGAGCCCGAAACCAGATGAATCAGGTGTATATTTTTGCAGGGATGCATGAAAAAATGTGTAGTGTTGGGGCTATTTAGTGCCCGGAGCTGAACATCAGTGTTTTAGTGAACTTAAAAAAAAGCACTACGTCGGCACAATTTCGTCTCTCAACAAGAGTAAAGGCACTGAAAATGACAAAAGCCAGCGAAACATGAGAGCCTTGACACAAGGCATGACCTCAGAAAGTCTGTACTCAGGTGGAAATGCAATGCAGAGACATTTTATTTTGCATGTTGTCCTTTAAATGCAGTCTGATTCGTTTAAAGAGATGAGGTGTTAGAGAATTAGCCGGTGTGTATTATGTTACACATATTTATTTATTCATTCATTTGGCAGAGACGTGCAAGTGAGGCAGAATCTCACAACCTTCCGGTCACACAGACACGAAGCTGCTGCTGATAAACTTTATTCTCACATCGCTGAGATACCTCCAGACATTACAGCTCATGCTGCATGAGGTTAAGTAAAGGATAGGGAAATGAAATGATTAGAAAAAGAATACGAATACAATGCATTAATCAGAGCAGTTACAAAAAACAAAAAAAAAGACATAAAATATATGGAGAGATTTTTTTTTAAACAATATTTCATTAATAAATATATTTACTTTTTAACGCGGTGTGCTCTTTTATTCAAATCAAATCAATATTTATTTATATAGCACTTTACAGCAACCAAAAGTGAACCAAAGTGCTTCCCAGCACTAAAAAAGACAATAAAGTGGCAATAGAAAATAGAGATAAAAAATACAAAAACAAAATAAAGCACAATTATAAATAAATCAATGAAAATTTTTTTTTAATAATAATAAAAAATAAAACAGAATGATTAAAAAAAAAATTTAAAACAACATCAAATTATATAATATTAAAAGTCATTCTAAATAAGTGAATCTTTAGTTTTGCTTTAAACGAAGGGAGGTCTGTAATGTAATGTTATGTGGAATGGTGTTCCAGAGTTTAGGACCAGCCACTATCACCCCATTGTGTGCACCACAAGGGACCACTAGCAGGTTTTGGTTTGCAGAACGTAAGGCTCTAATCTTACTGTCTCACACAATTAGGAAGGTGCCGGATCATTAATCGCATTGAAAACAAACATCAGAAGTTTAAACTGAATCCGGAACTGTACCGGAAGCCAGTGGAGGGAATACAGGATTGGTGTGAT
>JAQMYK010000001.1:35291919-35322453 GCA_030014345.1 Clarias buthupogon
ATTCTGAACGAGCTAGTCATGAAGTTGAACGCGTTCTAGCGCACTTTTATTAAAACCAATATAAATACGACAGTGCAGATATGAGCATTTATTTACTGACATAGTAGAGGAGGCGGAGCTTCCCTTGTAGTCTTAGAGCAGCCGCCACTGGTGCACACATGGTGTACAAGTGGTGTTCAAGTCAAACTGGGATTTGTGATGACTTTTCTGGTGAATGAAGGCGTGATGGACGTTTACAGAAGACGTCAATTACAGTACGATGATGAGACTCTTAGGTTTACAGTCTCAACAGTGAAACAGTTTAAAGAAGGCCGTACATCGAGTTCTATAAATCCGTCCTACCCATCACTCTTTAGTGATCACTTCACATTAGTGCCCCACCCATAAATCCATGCTACTACTGTACTCCAAGCGACTTGTGTAGGGCATCGGTGGCTCAGTGGGAGTGAACGGCTCGGGTTCGATTCCCTGCCACTGCATGCGGTGCCGGTCCCTAGCCTGGATAAATTGTGGGGGTCGCATCGTTAAGGGCCTCTGGCGTAAAACCTGTGCTAAGCTTGTGTGTGCGGATCGGGTGGTCTGCTGTGGCAACCCCCTCGACAGGAACAACAACAACTCAACAACAATAAAATTGAAAAATAAATTCGCAGTTGACTATCAGATCGATAGATAACGTGAAATCTGCGCATGAAAAATTGCTACCGGCATTAAAGCGGTAGGTATTATATTCTGACAACATTGAAAACATGTCGCAAAGTGCTACCGATACAGTATGTCAGGAAATGTTACCTCCAATAAAACTGGTCCATATTTTTGCAGTACTACAATCATTCAAACCTATAGGTTTAGGATAAATGGAGAAAGCAGCGCAGACTGATGTTAAATTCTGGCAGGGTAGCAAAAAATGATAGCAGACCAGATGGAGCGTACTGCAGTCGATCCCCTGAACATTCAGCGAGCGGAGAGCCTGGTCCTTGAAAACCGCCGGATAACCTGTCGCCAACTTGAAGAAGAGACGCATCTGTGTGTGAACTGTCCACACACTCATTCACCATTTGCACATTACAGGAACTCAGCTTTGAGTCATTGCCACGCCCCCTTTACAGTCCTGACCTCGCTCCAAGCCAGTTCCACATGTTCCGGTGTTTCGGATATGAGACGGTCTGATCGCGGCTCCGACGTACTGAGAAAACTTTCTACCTTGATGGTGTCCAAGCGTTAGTGAAACACTGGGATAAGTGCATTAGTGTAGCCGGGGATTACTGTATATAGAGACATAAAGGGAGTTGCAAAGCAAATCTTCTACTATAGGAAGGCATTCGATTTCTGCAGTATTGTTATTAAAATTTCTCTCTGCAAATCTTTAGTTCCCTAAGGTTACAGTACCAGTACCTTTTATAAACCGGTACTGTTTATGTCTCCTGTACGTTCGGTGTCGTTGTCTTGTCCTGATTCGACTAAATACAGGAAGGATGTTTCCTTTGCTCACTGTTCTCCGTGTCTCAGGTCGTCCTGCAGCTCATTTCAGGTGACCGCCGGCGTCTCTATTATCGCTCGACTGTGTGGCGGACCCGCCCGGGTTCAAACACACAGACACAAGGCGCGAATCCTATTCCATTTCCACTTGCATATCTTTAGAGACGGTTAAAGTCTTTACATTGTACCGTGACCGGCTGGATGAGGCGTATGAGGTGTGAGCAACATGCCAACAGAAATCCTGTCACATACTGATTTCGGTGAGGAGATGCTTATTTAACATTTTTGGAAGGAGTCCCAGTAACAGTGCTTTGTAAACACAAACAGCTCCGCTTGGCATCGACTCAAGCCGCATCACACGATCACCCGTGGTTGATTATTTGCTTAAAATAGCACACCGCTAAGTGTTTTACTCTTTGTTTAACATTTTCGGTGAAGTACTAAACAATGAAAATGGTGAAAAATGATCAACTCTGTTTAAACACTCCAGTGTTTAATGTTCTTGGGTTGATATCTAACGATCACGATTGCTCCTGTGAGTCACGGCCGCTGACGATATCTGAAATATCTTAAATAGGTTTACTACTTCGGGATTTATCGCCCAGCTCGAATCTCCAGCACTTAAAGCGACTACAAATACCAATTTTCCTGAGCATGTTTTTATTCTTCCTTTCTTCTAATTCCTCTGACCCACTGGCCCGTCAGCTCGAGCACTAAAACTAAAAGCCGTTTTCATCGCCTGGCTGCTCTCCACCATATATACGAGCCTGGTAAGCCACATTTTTTACCTCCGTCTTGAAAGCTGCCCGCACGGGTGGAATACTTTATCCACTAGAGTATACGGTGGCCCTGAAGCACACACACACACACACACACACACACAATCTCTATCATCGCTCTCTTGTGCTTCTGTATTCCCCCATCCTGTCCCCGCTACTGGCTGCGTCCATATGTAGCAAATCGAGCCCCCGTTGAGGCACGCCGGTGAGAACAGATGTGAGAGAAGGCCAGATTTGAGCCCTCGCGTTTGCTGCATGTGTGAAGCTTTTTGTGCTCTTGCATAATCAAATCGTTTTTTTTTTTTTTTCTTTTCTTCCTTTTACAGTCTTGCTGTAGAAATGTTGTATACAGTCCTTTTGTTGTTGATTTCATCAGTGTGGTTGAGGATTTGTTTGCTCTGAGATCAATGCATTATTAAAAGAAGAAAAATCGATGCGGCTTTGAATCCGTGGAAAATCTTAGATCTAGACAGAAAGCGTATGTAATTACACTGCCGCTCGAAGGAGAACAAGAATGTCTCGAGCGGCAGGGACTGTTCTGGACCGAGACGCTGTCCCGACACATGCTGTGAATTCTCTTTGTGTTACTCTTCCATTTAATATAGCTCCACTAACATTAGTCATCTAATGTTACCTTAAAGCCTATTACACACATACAGCTATATACTTGGTTTTAATATGATATTTTAAAATTCATATATAAAATACATCTGCAAATATTTAAGAGATTTATTTTGCTTCTGAACAGAGCAGACATATATAGATATAGATATAGATATAATTTTTACACACTTCAGGGAAATTAATTACTATAAATATTTCTACTTTTATAAATATTTTAATACTAAATGTATAATTTATTGCTTTACCTTATATATTGATATATATGATAATATTATTCATATTATAGAAATATATACCTGTATATATAATAAAATTATTATACAGCAATGAACCATAATTTTCTCACAGTAGTTGTGCTTTATTCCTTTTATTCCACAGCAGTTTATTGGCTGCCAAGAATAATTTTTATTTTTATTTTGTTTTGTTGTGTGTGTTTTTTTTTTTTTTATTTATTTATTTTTTTATCCATACCAGTCTTAGTTGAACCTCAACACCCATCTCACAGACAGGAACGAGCTTTTCTTCTTTTACTCCTTCCATCTCGTCCTCGACTCTGACCAGTAAAACTATGACCTCGTAAATAAAATCATCTCTCCACCACGGTGCTACCGTAACCATGCTTCGCTGTGGGAAAGGTGTCCTCAGGATGTTGGTTTTCTGCCAAAGATACCGCTTTCTGCCAAGGCCAGGAAGGTGGATTTGGCTCTCAGTGCACCCCCCAGAACATTTTTCCACATGTTTCCACATGAGTCTCTGAACGATACTTCAGGTGCCTTTTTTTTTTTTTTTTAAACAATGGCTTTCTCCTCTTGAAAAAGCACGGGTTTGTAGCTCGTGTGCAGGACACACTCCTATCTGAGCTGGAGATTTCTCTGCAGTGCCTTTAGACTTACTTTCGGTCTCATGTTGCTTCCCTGAATAGCTGTCCTCTGAATTTTGGTGCTGCCTCCTCTAGGCAGAATCATGGTTGTTTGACATTCTTTCCATTTTTTAATAATACTGCTCTGTGGGATGTTCAGAGCTTGGGCTGATATCTAACTATCACGATGTTCAGATTTTATTTCGAACAAACTCTCCTTCTAAGACGTTCTTTCAAAAAACAGGCACATTTCCTGTCTGTTGAGGTTGTTTGACATTTTAAAGGGGGTAAATATTTATGCTCTCACTGTATGTCTACTCAGCGCATTAGCATGCGATTTGATACGCCGTGTTTGGCGATGTCCCATTAAGCCCAATTAAACGGGGCCGCTGCACTCAGGCGAGGCGGTGATTACAAAATGGAGTTCGGATTCGTTCAACAAACAGTTTCACGACTAATGAAGCAAAATGATGAGATTTACAAGAAATCAGGTGGAGAAAAAGAAAAATCAAGCAAAGAAAACAGCAACTTAACAAAATGTTAGAATGTTATTGCAGTCTCTCAGGCACAGATGGAGCACGAGCAGGAGCGAAATGAATGTCTTAAATATTTGCTAAGAGAGCAGACGTTTGTAGGTGGACCTGGAATAGATTAGAGGATAAACATGGATTTGGATAAGAAAGTAAGTAAAGTTACACTGACGTCATTTTAATGACTAAACATAACCCCAGATCAGGTAAGGTCATCCTAATTTGTGCTGATCTAATGTTTGGATTTTCCAGAGCATATGGAGAGGACAGACAACAGGGGGCACTGTGTGACCAAAATCCAGCAATGCGTTTTATAACAGTCAGCAAAAAGTAATAAAAAATAGTGAGAGTAATGGATCATCATTTGGATCATTAAAGATTAATTTTGTGTATGTTCAGTGTCAGGGTTTACCTCCAAAGTATGAGTTTCAGGGATTTGTTTTGAGGGTCAAGGGATTTAGTGCACAAACTTTCGCTAACTTTAAAAGAGCAAGGTGAAAAGTGAGCGATCAGAGTGGTTTAAGGCTTGGGGATTGTTTAGAGGTTTGGGCGAGATTGATGGATTTAGGACGTGATCCTGGTTGTGGTTGAGCTGAGGTAATGAGGGTTTGGCCAGTAGTTAATGATGAGGCGTTTGGTATGCAAACTTGTATGGAAAACTTAGCTTAGGTTAAAAGGTTTGAGGCATAAATCATGTTGTCTTAGTTGACATTAAGAGATCTTGGGACACATCCAAGAAACTAAGGAAAGGAATTTGGGATTAGGGCGCAAAAAGTGAGGTTTTTGCGAGGTTTTGCGCAAGGGATTAGGGCGCAAAAAGTGAGGATTAGGTGTTTTTTGATGAGAGTTGAAAAGTTGAGAGCTTGAGAGATTTTTGATACGTCTATTTTGGTTAAGGGGGGTCAACATTCTGTGAGGAACCACAAGATATGGTTTGAGGTACAGCGAGTGAGGTTTGAAGGTACGAGGAGCAAAAAAAAAAGGTGATGGGGAAGGTTGAGGGGTTTTAGTATACACCCATGAGGTAAGGTTAAGGTGTTAAGGTTAGTTCGTTAGATGAATCCAGGAGGTCTAGGAAACAAGTAGCTTTTGAGGTTGAGGTTCATTTTAGTCTACAAACCCGCTCTTTTAGATAAAATAAATACCTGAATCCAAAATGTAGACTTGTAGGCTATTGACTCTTTCACTTAGAGTTGGAAAAATAACTTGAATGTTTACTGACAAAATGGAATTCATTAGCTACTCATCTTGAGTAACTGCTTTCAAGTGTTATAATGTTTCTGGCGTATACGACAACGAAAATATTTTTTCGCAAAACTTTTCTTCCGTCCATTGCCATCGTTTTATGGTAGTTACTTAAGGGGTCGGGTTGGGCGGAGCTAGCGACTTTATGTCTTTCTTCTCGTCGCCTTGTGTAGCTATCCTCGGTGTACCTTTCATGTGTTATAACACTACTGTTGTATACGACAAAGAAAATATTCTGTCGCAAAACTTTACATGAAACATGAAAAAAAACTGCCATCCTGATATGTGAAAGTGAAAAATGATTGACATGACATTGTGTAGAGAGAGAGAGAGAGAGAGAGAGAGAGATACAAATACATAGTCTATAATGTTGGCATTTAAATTGCAGGTAAAGGTGGGAGTGTGGGGTGGAGCCAACGACTTCATGCCTTCGTTCTTGCATCACTACCTTGTACATGACAAAGAAAATATTCTGTCGCAAAAGTTTAACATGAAAAACTTTAAACTGAGGAAAAAAAAGAAATCACCATCCTGACATATGAAAGGGGGAAAATGATTGACATGACATTGAGGACAAAAGAGACATTGAGGAGCGAGAGAGAAGGACAAACACGTAGTCTATAATGTTGATATTTAAATCGCAGGTAAAGGTGGGCGTGTGGGCGGAGCTAACGTCTCCTCCTTCTTCTCAGCCCTGGGGGGGGGGGGGGCGGAGCGAACGTCACCGCCTTCGTATCAGCACTCCCCCCCCCCCCCCCCCCTCCACCCCCAGCTCTCCCGCGCTTTCAGCTGATTGGTGGCTCGCGCACGGGCTTAGCCCCGCCCCTGGACCGTCCGCAGAGAAGCAACAGCTTCTTTGATCGCGAGGATGCCGAACACGTAGCAGCGGCGAAGCGCTACATTGTAACAGCTGTGCGCGCGCGCGGGGAGAGAGAGAGAGAGAGAGAGACAGAGGGAGAGAGAGAGAGAGAGAGAGACACACACAGAGAGGGAGACAGAGAGAGAGACAGAGGGAGACAGAGGGATGGGATGCTTTGCGGAATACTGGGTTTGAGACAGCGGGAGGGATTTGGGATGGAGCGCGGAGATGTGGATGTGGATGTGTCAGTCAGTTACAGCTGATTCTCTTGTGTCCCTTCCAGTCAAACTGCGGTTGTGTTTTTATTTTTTGTTGTTGTTTTTGTGTGTTTCTTTTGTTCCTGCTCTGGTGATGGTTTAGTCTGAATTGTGCTTCATGTTGGAAGCTTCATGATGGATTATTTGCTGGTTTTGTGCAGCCTTTTGCTGCCTGTGGTGTCTGCTGTTGAAGGTAAGTCCCTTTGTTCGGTTTTTTTTTTTTTTTTTTTGGAAAAGGGAAAAGTGCCCTTTTTATCTTTCTTTTTTTTTTTTTTTTTTTTTGCATGTGTGTGTTTATTTATTTCAGCTTTTTGCATCCGCAGCTTGTATCGGAATGTCCTTATGGAAGCAGAGCGCGAGACGAACCTCAGTGCTGTGTGTGTGTGTGTGTGTGTGTGCAGAAATTATGAGTTTCATAAGGGGAAAATAAATTATAAATTCACCCCAGCTATGCTGAAATGCTCAGAAACATCTCCCAAGGTGTGGGCTTTAGTGAAAACGGGAGTCCCGTCGGCTGTGTGTGTGTGTGTGTGTGTGTGTGTGTTTACACACTTCTGGTTCCCTCTCACTGTAGCACAATAGGATCTCTGTGCAATGCAGTGATTACATGTTTTTTGGGGTGTTCAATGCCTTGGCTTTGTTCCATACCCAGACCAGACAAATTTGCACCCCACACACACACACACACACACACACACAATGCATGGGTGTATGTACAGTGTTCACACACAATGCTGTGTACATGTTGCATGCACGACTAACAGGTCAAGTCTCGTGCCAGGAGCAGGACGGCACACCTTTTCAGGTCAGGACGTAGCGCCGCCGTGGGCGTCTGATCGGTCGGACTGAGGAAGGAGAAAGATGAGCAGTTCGGCTTGAACGGAGTGACACATCTGATGATGTGAAACACAAACACACACACACACACACTGAGAAGACACAGGAGAAGGTGTGCATCCTCGCTCCATGGTGCCTTTTTGGAGAGGGCGTAAAAATAAAAAATAAAAAGTCACACGCCTTCCTGGTCTTGAGGTGCGGCGTATAATTTGTAACGATAACGAACACACAAACACACGGTGGCTGAGTCTTGATCGTTGGCGCCTTCTCGCTCGTCTCACCTCAGGCTCGTGCTGGCTCGATTCCTCATCAGTTTCGGTGTCAGCGGGCAGAGCTCAATCGATGCTGAGCGTTCGTATGTGTGTGTGTTTGTGTGTGTGTGTGTGTGTGAGAGAGAGAAAGAGATACTCGGAGGCCAGGCTGTCACACCAGTTTTCTAACAGAGCACATTAGTTATACATCCCATGGAGGTCAAGTGGGCACCGTTTCCACTGTGACAGGAGAGAAAGTGTGAAACGGCTTCGCTCGGTCCCCCGAGTCGACTCGGCCCATCTGTCAGAAGCGTCCTAGTCAAGGGGCCGTCTGAAAATAACATTCCGTACAGATATCATGCGTGGAGGTGTCTTAAGTCCTCATGGCGCAACTTGGGTTAGCCTGTAATGCTCGTTAGGAACACCTGTGTTCTGTAGTTACTTTAACATTAGGGGGGAAAAGAAGGACACATTTAATGGACATTTATGGGAGGAGTTTCCTGCATCGGTTCCTGTTCCGATTTTATTTGTCCAGTTAAATATACAGGAGGATGGTGGTCACGTCATGATTTTATTTCCTGATAAAATAAAGTGTTGGGTTTTTTGCATTAACTACAGTTATATAAACACGTCCTGTAGATTGTCTCCACAGTTGTACAAGTGCTCTAGAGTGATGTAAGACCCCAATATCCAGCCAATCAGGACGAGGAGGTGTCTCTAGACTCTAGTCTCTAGTCTTTATGTGCTGCTTGCCCTTGTTGTGTTTGTTTTGATATTGCTTGGATTAGAAACTAGATTAAACTATTAGGGAATTGTCTTTAGCTAGCTTCAATCAAACAGTAATTTCAGTTTCCTTTTTGACACATTTTTTAAATGATTTGTCAGTTAGTACAATTTTAGAAAACTGTTTAAGTCTCAGATTTCTGTGCGAGATGTTTTTTTGTTTGTTTTTGGCGTAAAATACGTCAAAGAATGATCCCTTATAATTCAAGCTGTACTGCACACAGTACTGAACACAGGATCAGTAAACAGCTGCTTATACAGAAGTCCTGCTGGTGTGTGTCGATTCGGGTTTATATCAGGCAGAAAGTTATAATTACTTTTTAAACGTTTTTTTTTTACCCGGAATATGGGAATGATGTCTCAAAAACGTCAAACAAAAAGGTCACAGAAACAACCTTAAAACTTGTGACCATCCATGATCCAATTTTTTTTCTCAGTCATGTTTGTATAGTTGGTTCAAAACAAATAAAATCCATATTATTGATTGTGTTGTACTGAACACAAAAAGACATGCCACTATACATCACACAAATCTGACCCTGTACTGTACATGTTTATTAAAACACAGCAATGCAAAAAAATGGCTCTGGGTTTTATGGTCTACAGCAGAAAATAAATCAAATTCAAGACCCTGATGTGTTTTTAAGTCATTAAAAAAATTCTAGTCTCCAGTCTTTATTTGTCTGCTTGCCCTTGTTGTGTTTGTTTAGATGTTGCTTGGATTAGAAGTTAGCTTCAATCAAAAGTTTTTCAGTTTCCTTTTTAACACATTCATTAGTCTAGTGTCATATCTCGAGCTCTAGCTAATATATAACTTACAGCTCTAGCTAATATATAACTTAAGCTAATATATAACCACAAACTTTTATTAGTCTAGTGTCATATCTCGAGCTCTAGCTAATATATATCTTAGAGCTCTAGCTAATATATAACTTACAGCTAATGTCAATATATAACTCGGATCTCTAGCTAATATATAATTTACAGCTCTAACTTATATATAACTCAAAGCTCTATAGCTAAAATATAATCTACAGCTCTAGCTAATATATAACTTGGCTAATATATAACCACAAGCATTTATTAGTCTAGTGTCATATCTCAAGCTCTAGCCAATATATAACTTACAGCTCTAGCTAATATATAACTTACAGCTCTAGCCAATATATAACTTACAGCTCTAGCTAATATATAACTAATAGCTCCAGCTAATATATAATTTACAGCTCTAACTAATATATAACTTACAGCTCTAACTAATATATAACTTACAGCTCTAGCTAATATATAATCTACAGCTCTAGCTAATATATAACTTAGAGCTCTATAGCTAAAATATAACCTATAGCTCTAGCTAACATATAACGTAGCTAACATATAACCACAAGCATTTATTAGTCTAGTGTCATATCTCGAGCTCGAGCTAATATATAATCTACAGTTGTAGCTAATATATAACATATAGCTTTAGCTAATACATAACTTCCAGCTCCTAATATATACTGTCCAGCACTCCTAATATATAACTTTTAGTTCTAACTAATATATAACTTACAGCTCTAGCTAATATATATTCATGCTATTGTTATGTTATTATTAATTTTACTTTTATAAATATTATTACTATTGTGTTTCCATGTACACAGCAAGAATAAATGTGTTTTTGCTACAATTGGTCTAGATACACACACCATGTTCAGAATGTGTCGGCGTGGTCTGCATTTTATCCCAGACTTTCTTCTATTTCTGATATTATATATAGTAAATAGAAATATCAGAAATATACAGTATATATACAGAATATGTATGAAATGTAATTCCTTGCGTTTCTTTGATTTGACGAGGACAAAACAGCACCTGTGTGATTTGAACCCTGTAAACTTAATTTACTGTTAAATAGTAAGATGAGATAGAGTGTAATTCTCAGGTAATGTTGCAGTTAAATAGTAACGTGCTCGACACACTCTCACCCAGTCCCGTGTATTTACATACATACATATCTACGCTTTAATGATGTTGAGTGTTTCTTCATTTACGACATGATATGAGGTACGGGTTGTGTCATTCAGCACTGCGCTGCTCCTAAAGCGATACGGCTCTCTGTGAGTCCCCAGGACTGTACGCTTCCCCTCGTTCCATATACTAGGCTTGGAGAAAATCTCTAGAGTAATTCTCAGGAGAGTCCACAAAAAGCCTGACGGAAAAGCCAGCGACAGCGGTATTCTTCACTCGAGTGCAAGCGAATGCGCAATTTCAAAGCGGCTCAAGAAAAGAGGCGAGCGTGGTCATAAGGAATTGATCAAAGCTTCAGACCACTTCCCTTTAATTCTAATTAGATGGATATTTCACCCAACGAAGACGCTCTTAAACCCACCCTGTAATTTACACACCGATGAAAAGGGGCACTACAATATGCATAAACAGTGTGAGAATGTTTGTGCGTGTGCTGTGTTTGTACGTCCACACACAAGCGCGTATGTGTGTATGTGTTCCTACACTGCTTGAACTGTATTTTCCGGAGACCTAATCGGCTAAGTTGACGTTCTGCTCTGAATATTTCATGCAGCAGCTCGGAGATGCGAGAGCGGCGCTAATTTGAAGCGAGCGCTCAGCCTCATCGAGCAGCGCCTCAACAAAGTGAATAAAACATTAGCATGAGCGCTAGCCGTACGCTGGCTAGTTTTGCTCCACTGATTGGAGTATATTTAGAGGACAGTAAACGCCCCGGGGGGTTTGCCGCGTGCCTCCGTACGGGCAAAGCAACAGGGCCTTTTTCCATCTGAGCCAGAGGCTTTTGCTGTTGAGGATAGATAAACGAAGGCAGCGTTATCTATATGCTGGCACAAATATAGTGATTAGGCATGCAGCAGATAATGCAGAGAGAGAGAGAATGCTAATCCGTGATGAGCTCGGGGTTTGGAAAGGGACACGGGCCTGGATGCATGCAACGTTTGTTTCATTATGTTCGGATATATTTGTTTACTGATTATCTTCGGCTTACAGAGACACTCATGGACAGCAAGTGGGCCACAACCGAGCTAGCATGGACCACCTATCCAGAAAGCGGGGTGAGTACAATTATACGTTCTGTATGTTTTTGCCTACCTACACCTTCATGTTTGCACACAAAAGAAAACAGGTTCCACGGATGAAAATATTTCTCCCTAAGGCACTGTTTTCATTTATTTAAAAAATCCCCCTACATGTGAAACACATGGCAGTATGACCAGTAAGGGAGTCAACTGTCATATCCTCTGACCTTAAGCTTGACAAACCTCTCTCAAACCGACCGAACACCCCCCCCCCCCCTCCGCCCCCCTTTCCACACAGCTCCCGTAGTACGATTTGTCTTTGGACTCTGCATGCAGAGTCAGTCAATGGAAACGACGGGTTGCCATGGCAACAATCTTAAGCGGTCCGGTCCTTTCTGCTGGCTGCCGCTCGTTGTCTGGCGTGTCGAAACCCATACATCATTATAAGTAATGCGCTCCCGCTCGCCCCGAGATAAACACATGCTTTCCCCCTCGCCGCGCCGCTTCTTAATTGTGTAGCGTGAAGTTCCCCGACCCAAATGTCACCTTGGAAAACGGATTACATTTACCCAGATTGCTCAACGAGAATGCACTCGGGCGTTTTGGAGAGCATTACGTCCGGTTCGGAGCTCGAAAGAATGCAACCTGTAGATCTGCTTAAGGATGATGAGGGACAAAATCAAAGGATCTTGTCTGTGCTTGCCAAATAAATGACCAGTAAACCCTTAAATACTCCTTTTCTCTTCACAGCTGTCCTAAAACACATTTTTGTTCTCTCACTCTTTCCTCGCAGTGGGAGGAGGTCAGCGGCTACGACGACTCCATGAACCCTATTCGGACGTACCAGGTGTGTAATGTCCTGGAGCCCAACCAGAACAACTGGCTTCGGACGGACTTCATTCCACGCCGAGGTGTGCTGCGTGTCTACGTGGAGCTCAAGTTCTCGGTGCGGGATTGCGCTAGCATTCCCAACATCCCCGGCTCTTGCAAAGAGACTTTCAACCTGTTTTATTATGAGTCCGATGGAGACACGGCAACGGCAAACAGCCCACCGTGGCGGGAGAATCCTTACGTGAAGGTCAGATAGGGTAGTGTCAAAACCTACACATTAGAACATACCTATACCTCAATCATAGAAAGAATTAGTTTGTTGTTCCAAGTGTTTCTGTTTCTTTCTTGTGTGGTGGTTGTACTAAGACTTCTTGATCATCTGAACCCTTTGCCCCCAGGTGGACACCATCGCCCCTGACGAAAGCTTCTCTCTGCTTGAGTCTGGGATTGTCAACACCAAACTGCGCAGCTTCGGCCCCCTCTCCAAAGCCGGTTTCTACCTGGCCTTCCAAGACTTGGGCGCTTGCATGTCCCTCATCTCCGCCCGAGTCTTCTTCAAGAAGTGCTCCACTACCATCGCCAGCTTCGCAGTTTTCCCTGAAACAGCGACAGGTGCAGAGGCCACATCGCTGGTCATCGCCACCGGCGCGTGTGTCCCTAACGCTGCTGAGGTGTCAGTCCCTCTCAAGCTCTACTGCAACGGAGACGGCGAGTGGATGGTTCCCGTGGGATCCTGCACCTGCATGCCAGGCTTTGAGCCAGCCAAGAAAGACACACAGTGTCAGGGTAAGAGAGGTTTATCAGACCTTTCCTAGAAGCATGTTTTGAGAATTTAGCTGACACATGGCGCAGGTTGGAAGGCGTACAGTTGATGTCAAGTTTGAATGGTGGGTTTTATTTTCTTTTAATGCCATTTGTGATGATTTTGAGGTCAGAAAGGGGCCCTTGGCTCTTTTCTCACCAGAGATACAGTGAATTATCAGGTTCCTGAATGGCTTAAAAGGATTAAACATGGAAGAACTAATTGGACGGTGAAGTTGTTGGCTCACAGAAGCTCACAGAATTCAAGAGAAGGGCTTTCTGTGCGAATTAGAATTAGAGTTTCACTACGAATTAAACGGACAGGCGGATTTGTAGAAGCTCTTTATGTTCAGAAGAATGTGAGGGATTGGCTCCAGCTGGTGTGTGCACACTCCCGTGTCTCCTCCGAGCTGCAGCACTCTGAACAGAGGGAGAGAAAAGCCGATCAGTAACGGGTGGAGGACTGCAGCAGCGTCAGAGAACAAAGCTTCCAGCAAGAGCCGCTCCTGACAGATCTGACAAGGTCCTAACAGAGCGATAGAGCGGAGACGGATGGTGCTGCCGAAAAAAAAAGAGATGGGGGGGGGGTGCTGGGTGAGACCGAGCGAGTAAGAAGGAGATAGTAGAGGATCTTAAAGGAATAAACAAATAAAAGACAGTCAAAGAGAGTGGCAAACGGGGAGGGGTGTTGTTGAGGAGCAGGGGTGAAACTCGAGACAGACTGGGCTAATAAAGAAGAAACCTGCAGATGCAGTTTTCAGAGTTCAGAGTTCAGATGAGCTTCATTCGTTTCCATATGGTCGCCCAAGGTTAAGGGCAAATCTTAAAAGACTGATAGATGATTCCCTGAGGGGTCGTAGCGCACCACCAGACCACCACTCGGCCAAGAGCTGGGAAGCGTGGTTGGTGTGGGGGGTGAGTTATTTGTGCAGCGAGATAGAGAGCGGGGATAGAGGTGGGGGTGTAATGTCCTCCATCACCACTCTGGCTGGACACAGCTAACGCTTACCTCAGGCAACTCCGTTAGCATTTATCTGTCTGCCTGGGCATGCTGTCACTCTCGCTGTCTTTTCCTATGTATCTGTCTGTCCATCCTGCTTTTTTGTCAGTCTCTCTCTCTCTATCAATCTATCTCTCATTTGCTTAAGCCGTTCTCTTTCTTTATCTAACATGACCACTCTCTCTTTCTCTCTCACTGTTTCTCTCTTTATTCTGCCATGTCTTTACTACTGACTGTCGTTCTTACACCACAACCATCTTTCTAAATATCTTCCCCATTCTCTCCTTCACTCTTACTTTAGCTCTCTCTCTTGTACCAGATCTTTTCCTGTACCTCTCTCCCCTTCTGTTTCTCTCTCTTTCTCTCTCTCTTTTTCTTTCGTCCTTCTCATTACTTTCTCTTTCACAATGTCTCCTTCTGCCCATCTCTCTCTCGCTCTCTCGCTCTCTCTCTCCCCCCATATGTCTCTTTTTCTGGCTATTATTTTTCCCCTACCCCCACCCTCCCCTCTCTCTCTTTCTCTCTCCGTCCTCTCATCTTGTCTACTTCACCCTATACCTATCTGAATGCAGAGCGCCGCGCCTGTTAAGGGCCACTCGCTCGGATTTTCCACTTTCTTATTATCCTCACACTCTCTCCTTCAGTCAGGAACTAATATATATCATGGGTGGAATACCGAAGCAGCAGGCCCGGTAGCTGAGGTGTAATTCAGCCTCCGCAGTGTGTAGAGCAATAACGCAGTCAGACGGCATTCCAATGTGACTCTCCGCTCTTCCAGCCATTTCCACATCGATTCCGTTCAGAACGGGACGGAGGAGGAGGAGGGTGCGGCACACCGATGCTGTCGATGGCGGATCAGCACGTGTCGTTCAGCATTCCATCTTTTCGAAACACATCACTAGATTCCATCAAATGCCACATCTGGGCTCCGGATAATTATCCTGCTACGGTGCTGATGCCATGCTGATACAATCTCAGTGTTTTAACCAAAGGCAAGGCAATGCTATTGGGGTGCCATTATTTTTCTCTTTGCCTTAGCGATCGATCGAGGCAGAAATTATGATCCTATCTGAGATACCTGATTGCAAAGAAGGAAGGAGGGCGGGGTGGCTAGTCAGCGTCATATCAGATCACAGCAGAAAATAGGTTTGTAGATCAGATTTGGAAAGTGTGTCCAGTGTGATCTGATATATGATCTCTGAAATATGTCCAATATGTCTAGGATGTCCAAAGAATATCGGAATATAGTCCAATTATATATGTCCGGAATTTGTCCTAAATCCAGGTCCATCCAATATGTTCATGTGTGCTCAGTATGTCCAAGACCAGAATTCAACCAGAATATGTCCAGAGTGTCTACCCAGTCTACCCAATATGCTTTACATACTTGATTCAAGATATATAACCAGTACATCCAGGGTATGTGTCTCGTATACCATATTTAAAGTATGTTCAATGTGATTGATTCTTTTTTTTTACCGTGTCTTAATCGAGGATAAAACATGTCCTTTTTTTTCCCTTCCTTTTCATACACACACGTCATCAAAAATACCATTCTTGTGTTTTGCCTGCACCCAGAAAGACAAAACATGTCGCCTCACCGCCTCGAGTGACCCTTTTCTCCTTCTGCTTCCTTTCCTTCCCAGCATGCACACCTGGCTCCTTCAAGTCCAAGCAGGGCGACGGCTTCTGCACCCCGTGTCCACCTTTCAGCCGGGCCACGTCCGCCGCGTCCAGCGTCTGCCCGTGTCAGAACGGCTACTACCGCGCCGACGGCGACTCTCCCGACTCGCCCTGCACCAGTGAGTCTCCCGTCTTTCCTTGCCTTGTTGAACATGTTTAATTATCGCGATGACACGGAATAAAAAAGCAATAAAGGCCACCTTCCTCGCCTTTATAAACGCGCGTCCCGGAACCACTTCGCCTGCCGGCTATTTGCGCACCCGCACGTGGAGGGAATCCGCAAAAAAAAAAAAAAAAAAACGGGGGGAAAAAGGTCTGGATTATGTACAGCAGCGTGCCTAAAATATCGCATGTTATGAATGGATTTCACAGAGGAGTGTTTACTTAATATCAGTCAGGAAGAGACGGGGGGGCGGGAGGGGGGGGGGTGGTTGCAGTCAGATTAGAATTTTTTTTTTTTTTCCCCAGAGGCTCGTTTGGTTTGTGTCTAAACTGCAGTCTCTGCTTTTAATTACTTTGCATTCTAACTCTCCGAGAGGGCGAGATCCATCGTTTCTGAAATCCGCCCTGTCAGACGACGGCTCCTCCGAGAGGGCGACGCTTTCGGAATGAATATGTGCGAGCGATTAGCCGATTCGATCGAAGCGACTCGGAATAAACGCCTGCTTTTATCTGACCCTTTGAGGGATTAGATTTGATCCGGTGGAGTTCAGCAGCGTGAGCTTTCACACGCCGGACTTTCTGCCTGAATACGAGTAGGAGTCTGTGCTGAGATCCGTGTAGCACAGCGAGGGGCTAAAAACTCAACATGTAACGCTTGAGTAGCTTCAGATCTTTTTACTTCCAGTTCAGTATCACACCCGGAATAACCTACTGCGTTTATGTATTGTAATAACACTGTAATTATAGATTGTAATAGGTTATAGGTAATAGGACTGTACTAGACTGTAACAGAGGTTATAATTGGTGCATTAAGTTGTGCTTTTTTATTGTGATGTGTGATTGATTGTAAGCATGTATTATGTATTATAGGATGCCAGATATGGAAATGATAGTGATATACTGTAATAGCTGTTGTAATTGCGTTAGATGCTGGTAGGTGCACTTGGTTGTAAAGGGTGTGGCAGTAAGTCTAATAGACTGTAATGTATTGTAATGGGTTTAAGTGATTGTAGTCGTTGTTACAATGGGAGGTTTAATAGAATGCTGTAGATCTTATAAAAGGTGTGTCGTAGGCGTATTAGGTTGTATTACGTTGTGTTGTGTTGGGTATAATAGGTGTATGGTATTATAATAGATTGCAATTATTTTTCTAGCCGTAATATATTGGTATATATGTTGTAATAACTGTTAATATATTATAATAGTTGTTGTAATAGATCATAGTAGGCATTGTAACAAGTGTACCAGATTGTAATAGGTGTTCTTATAGGTGTTGTAATAAGTTTGCATACAGTACAACGGTGTTACTGTGAAAATCATACAGATAATATATGGTGTTATATTTTGTATTTTGGACTTTTTTTTGGATTTTGGATGAAAAAACGTTTCATCATCCGCCGAGTTTTCATGGACAACATTTCTGATCGAAATCATTCCGATTAGAGATTTTAAATTAAGATCCGCTGTTTGGTTACACGCTCAAAGTATTGCATCAGAATGGAACTTTTCGACGGAAGAGAACAAGGTTGTTAGATTATGTCTTGGCCCGGTAATAAAAATTACTAGTAATTATAACAGAGTGGGCAGTTTTTCAGCGCTGTCTAGTCGGGATTTTTCAGTGAGATCTGGCAACCTTGTTTGAGAAAATGTATTCATTCGTTCAATAGAAGAAGACGAGTCACGTTGTTTCATGTGTTCGTGTCTCGGCTGCTCTCTCTAATAAAGCGGCAGAATCTGAGAAACACATACGCCTCCTTTAAAGCTCGTCATGAACGACGAACCTGGAAACTCAAATCAAATTCTAATTCTAATTTTATTTGTCACATACACAGTACGATATGAAGTGAAATGCTTATGCGACCACACGCAACCTTAAAAAACAAGATTATTAATAAGAAAAACATAGAGTTTAGTGTGAACATTACTTCCGTGGGAATAAGAGTTGTCTGTTTGTGGTTATTTCATTCATTTTTATTCTGATTATGCTTTTCATATGATTATTAGTGTAATATTACGGTGCATGTGAACACAGCTGCTTATTAAGTCCATATTAAAGAAATTAGCACAGAATACACTTTTTTATATATTTATACGTTTGTTTGTTTTTTTAGAAATACCGTGCTGTATAGATTGTTCATTTTATTTATAGAGGAGTAAAGCAGAAGTGTACTGCAGTGACTGAGCTCCGGATTCTAGCGTATTATGATCGTATCATTAAAAAAACATGCCTTGTATCAAGTCTTATTAAAACATTCAATTCATTTCTGCTATGTTTTTAGTTATAAAACAGCGTTGTGAGGTTATTTATGCATTAACAGTACGGCGTTGCACAGTGTTCAGAATTTCTCAAACTGGGCAGCAGATGGAGATAAAAGGAATGAAGTCGAGGGGCCACAGGTTACCTGTAATAATTCATAATGAAATAGTTAGCAACAACAGATATAATTACTCCGCGGTAACCATCTGCTGCCTATTAATTTAGTCGACTCGCTTAATAGTAATCGCTTAGCGCTCCGTGTTCGAGGTTTTACAAACACACCAGCATCTTGATTCATTTTTACTTCTGTTTTCATGAATGTATTCTCTTTCGTCCTTCAGTGCCTGAAAACAAGCGAGAGGAGAGGATGAGGAGGGAGATGAAGGATGTGATTTTAAGGGCTGTTTCTTCTTCTTCTTTTGGACTGCAGCGGTTCAAAATAGAAACGATTATTATTTCTCTTTTACCTCCTTAGTAGTGGGTTAAATCGAATTATGCGTGTAAGGTAGCTCACGAGCAGTTTAATAACGCTGGCAGGTTTACACACTCCCGCTCCACTGTAACGTAACGTAATGCCGCATTATACGCTATTACACCGCGCAACATCATGCTGTTCAATACTGCAATAGTCTGGAGGAATCCGAAACAACAACCCAGAAGCCAGGGATCTCACGCAGGACGGTTAGAATCCAGTGCAGAAAAAGTTTGGGCACCTCTCCAGAAAAAAACAAATGATGAAGGCTTTCTGTTCTGTAACAAGGGCGTTTTTGAAGTAGTTGCGCTGATGAAGCCTTTTCTGTCTCTGGGATCAGGGATATCCTGTCTCAACACAACACACGGTTAAAACCTGCCCTTAAAAAGAAAAAAAAAGAAAAAGAACAAATATTACATGAGGGGTGCCATTACTTTTGAAACAAGGATGACAAACGAGAATTAATCTGCACAGCGCTTTGCGGAAGCTTGCTACGATGTACTTTTTGGGGGATTTTGAGCATATTACGCGTTTAGTAAAGGGTGCCAATAATTAATCAACTGACTTTTATAGTTAATAGATGGGACGTAGCAGGGATCTCATACGTTAATGTTAAAAAAAAAAAGAAGAAGAAGGTGCCAGGTGTTATTTGTGGGGTGCCAATACTTTTGAAACCAGGATCTCACTTTTCTTATTTTATATAATTTTGAAAAGTGCGCATTAATCTGTACAGCCTGTGCTTGCGGCAGTGATGTCGCCCTTTTAACCAAATCATTCGATTTTTTAAAAAATGTATTATTATTAATGGATGAGACATAGTTTTACCATTTAGAGATTTGATTTTTAAAACTTTAAATACTTTGTGTGACGGGAAAATGAATCAGGATTCGTTTAAATACATTTCTCACCGAGATTATTAGAATGAATTTGCATTTATTTATTTGACAGATGTTTTAGACGAAGCAGAACAAGCGAAGGGTGAAGAATTGTGAAAATGCGAGAGGAGCTCTCAAATCTCCCAAAAGTCAAAGCCGGGGAGGGGGAAAAAAAAATAGATTAGATTCTTTATTAGTGCTGAAATTAAAAGCAAACATATTCCAGGTTTTTTTCCGGAGGCTGTGTGGCGCTCTAGATGTAAATCACGCTCATATATTTTGAAGTTGCCAAGCCGTTTGTTTAATTCACACTCCCGGGAGCGTGTCATAGACGGGGCTATATTTCAGGGCTTGTCTCACCTCGACGGAGGAAGGAAACCGAGTTAAACACTTCTCACAGCTGCTGAAAGGGTAATTACTAGAAATTGGCTTAAGGCTAAAACCCTAATTAAACAAATCAATACGCGGATATCGAGAAGGACATATTTCACCTATTGTTAAAGTAACACTGATAGTGTCGGGATTAAAAACACGATACTAATTAACAAGATGATAACGGTGAAGAATTCGAATGGGGTCGTGTCCCATTATTCAATAGGACGTATGGAAGGAGTCTCCAGTCTCAGAGCTTAGTCACAGTTAAAGAAAAGTATGGGTGGAAGTACATCGTCACGTGAGATCACGACACCCGCGGATATCAGTCCTCTGTGTTTAATCCGAAGTTTAGTCTTCGGCTCTCCAATAATATCTTCGTCTCACGGTAACGAGCACTGGTGATGGTTGAACCTTTTTTCTGATGGTGTTCCAATACTTCTGGCCCTTGAGATAGGAATCCCAGAAAACTGTAAGCGTTGATGAATTTTCCAGCTAGTGAAGAAGAAACTTCCACCTTCCTCAGAGTATCGCTCCATATTTTGTTTGCAGATATTCAAACACTCCTGTTTATGCTCTTCGGTGAGTTGGTTCCGCACCAGGTACAGGTACACCCTCAGACCAGATAAACCGAATTGCTCTCCTTTCATGCGAATCACAAGTGGGGCGTCCATGTTTGCTCGCACCGCAGTTACAAATGACCTGATGTAAGACGTTCACACCTGCACAGCAGTGACCGGGAAGACAGGAGCCTTGGAATGTGGATAATAATAATAACATCTTGTTTTACTCACACAAAGGAACTCGTCTTCTGATTGTCAGAGATCGCCTATAAAAAGAACAGATTTTTTTTCCTCTCGGTTCCCTCATTTTCCTCCAAAATGTTAAGCTACGGCTTAAAGAGAACATCGTGTATAAATAAATGACTGAAGGCCTTAAAGGGTTGAGCCGTGCTGCCTGAGGCGATGCAGACCCGCTCCAGCTCTGAGCATCGTTATGCAGCAGAAACGTCCGCTTCATTTTCCGACCGGATCCGTCAGCTTTAACTTAAAGCAACGTTATAGCAAAAAATTTACATTAGTACAATTTTCCGTTTTTTAGCCGAATGAAAACGACGAGCGAAGACGTTTACGGCGCGTGTTGCTCGCTTCTGTGGGTTTAAATACAACGCGGTATTGATTTGCAAACGACCGAAACCATGGCAGTTAAAAAAACTGCTCTTCATAGCATTAAGGCTGTGCTAAGCAATACTTGCTGTTAAACCCGCGTATGCAAGATGGACGTCTCGCACAGTGCTGGAACATGGCGTGCGCTTGTCATGCAATACCTCCGTAAGGTTTATTCATTTCCCGAGAGTGGAAGAGAAGCTGGTTAAGGGGCGACTGTTTATAGCTGCTGTAACATATGGATGTCTCTTTCTCTGTCCTCAGCCGTCCCTTCAGCACCTCTCAGCGTGATCTCCAGCGTAAACGAGACGTCCGTCTCTCTGGAGTGGGCGGAGCCTCGCGATTCGGGTGGCCGAGCCGACCTGGTGTACAACGTGGTGTGTAAGAAGTGCGAGCACGGCGCATGCGTGCGCTGCGACGACAACGTGGAGGTCGCGCCACGGCGCCTGGGCCTTGCGGAAAGACACGCCGCCGTCAGGAACCTGCAAGCTCACACGCACTACAGCTTCGAAATCCAGGCCGTCAACGGCGTCTCGCCCAAGAGCCCCATCACGCCGCGCTACGCCACCGTCAACATAACCACCAATCAGGCGGGTGAGAAAATCCAGATCCAAAAAAAAAACAAAGTATAGAAAATGATAACTCCGCGAGCTTCTGCAGGACCGCTTCACTTTTTTGATGACATCATCTTGTCGCACCTTTCCACCTTATCCCCATAACGGCGTTAAACCAAAACACACAGCAATAAACTTTACATCATTTTAATTACCGTAGCGAAGGCAGACACTTTGGGAGCCGAAATGCTGATTATTGTGTTTTTTTCTCTCTCTCTCTCTCTCTCTCTCGACTCTATAGCACCTTCAGCTGTACCCACGGTTCACCTCATGCGCTCCACAGCGAGCACCCTCAGCCTCTCCTGGCTGCCTCCGGAGCGACCCAACGGCGTCATCTTAGATTACGAGATCAAATACCAGGAGCAGGTAAGATAGAGCGAGGCTCCGGTTTGTGATGTGAAATTTACGGCCAGTAGTAGATCAGTGGGCGTGTCTCGACACACTACAGGGGGTTTTTCTTTCCTGGTTGGCAGATTCCTGTTTTTTTCTTTCACTTTCTCTCTCTCTCTGTCTCTCCAAGCTGATAAGACTTAAAACAGTAACTTATCAAGGCACTGACACTGGAGACTCCTTCCAATAAAAAAACAACACATTTTTATTATTATTATTATTCTTATTATTATTCTTAAGAGTACATCTCTGAGCTGTTGCTATAGAAACGATGACCTGTCTATGCTTGGAACGTCTTATACCTACATCAGTGCTGAGAATCTCGTAAAAAACAACATAAGCAAAGCACCAGAAAGTTTGCGCTCGTCTTTCTGCTGTCCATCATTTAAAATATCATATTATTATTATTATTATTATTATTATTATTATTATTGTTGTTGTTATTACTGAAGTCACCGCTGAACATCTCCAAGTGTCCAGACAATAGCTGAGTTTGTGCTCCAGCTACAGTTTTGTTCCAAGCCGGGATGTGTGAAAACCCAATTGCCCCCATGGGTATAAATAAAGTTAATTAAAAAAATTAAAAATGGGGTGAACAGATGGCCCGTGCTTACAGCCAAACAGTTATCACCCAAAGTGCTGGATAATATTTATTTATTTATTGAACCTATTCATTTTTCAAAAGTTTTTTTTTTTTTCCTTTATTCATTCATTTTCATCAGCGGCGTGACAGACGCGCTGCGTTCCCCTTAATCTCCGAGCATTTTTCTCTATCTAAAGTCCAAGGGAACATAAACAGGTGATTGCTTTCTTTCTAATTAGGTTAACGTCGTTCCTGTGGGTTCGACGTGTGCCGAGAATAATTACGCGTTTTCCAGGATCTGTACGCTTTCTGAAAGCGAAGTGGGCGTGGCTAATGTTACGTCTCAGCGAACCGGATCGTAAGGATGATGTTTCATGAACGCACAGCTGATCGTTATGTCAAGTGTTTGCTTCGAGTTTCATATAGAGGGCTGTCAATCAAGCATGTTCATTTGAATATTAAGCCCCTCCCACTTTATTTTAATTATTTTCTAAATGGAATCCATGGATGGATTGTGGATAACGAACGGATTAATATAATACTCAGTTTTACTGATGTTTCAATATTTCTAATATGTCTTAATCTATTTTGTAGGGTTTTTTTAAAGGTTGCCACGCCCACTGTTTTTCCACAACTGTAGATGAGTAAAATTTGTCAGTTAGTTTTAACTGCATAATAAGCTACTCTTATCGTATCAAGAAGTTTATTCATCATTTTCATATTCATACTTTTCTATAATAATACAGTATGTATGTAATAATATGAGAACATTTCAAGCACCTTGATGTTTGGGGGGAAAAAACCCGCAGCTTTAATATTATTCCATTAAATGTCGTATGATATTGTGTTTATTTGTATTAAAAGAATATTACTACAGTTTTTGCTCTTGGCAGTCATGATTGCGGAGTTTCAGGCTGTCAGATCTGACCGATTTATTAAGACTTGGCAACCCCCACTATTGGTTTTGAATGGTGCAGTGAGAATACAAAAGGCTCAGATTGATGATCCATTGTCCATTGTTTAGATACTGTAGCTAGTGTGTGTGTGTGTGTGTGTGTGTGTGTGTGTGTGTGTGTGTGTGACAGGGTGAATCGTTCTCTCACACGGTCACAGCCCAGACCAGCTCAGCCAGGGTGGAGGGGCTGAAAAGGGGCGTTGTGTACACGGTACAGGTCCGAGCTCGCACCGTGGCCGGCTACGGCAGCTACAGTCACCCGGTGGACTACAGCACCAGTCTGCACGGTACGTCTCCCTCCGTCTCAGACAGGAAATAAAAGAGATGGGCGCCGCTTTTAGAGGGGACTTGACAACCAGTTCAGAGATTACTAGGTTACGCTTGGAGTTTAACCTCAGACTTTAGACTACGGGGTGCCACAGGGCTTCAACAAATAAAGGACTAAAAACACTGGGGTTAGGAACATTAATCACTCACTTTACATCTTTTTAAACTTTTTAATATATTTTTTCCAAACTGACAGCAAGAGAAAGCTTTTATAAACAAAAACGTATCAGACTTAGTTGAGAATTATTTCTGAAATTTGCTTAGAATTTTAACAAAATCTGAGAAAAAAAATCGGATCTGGATATTTATAAAATAGCGCTACGCAATACAAATCTAATCGCTACCTACTGTCTTATGTGGTGCCTTAATTTCTTTGATGTTAAAATAGTAAAATGCGCTCGTCCTACTATTACTACTACTACGTCTCACGCACATTATTTCGCAAATGACTTGCAGATCTTTTGGCATCTCTTGTGCCGTTTTTTGGCGCCGCTGGCGATGTCTAAATGAGGTTTGCTTCCTTTCCTCGCTTCTTCCAGACGATCCAGAGCGCTCAGTTCAGGACCAGCTGCCTCTCATCATCGGCTCTGCCTTGGCCGGATTCGTCGTCATCGTGGCCACGGTGGTCATCGCTGTCCTCTGCCTCAGGTGAGACTTTAAACCAAATAAAATCTCTTATCTTTTTTTTTTTCCTCCGCATATAATGCTAACTCTGCTGCAACTGGTGAAATAAATGCAGACACAATGCGTCTCAGACTCTAACACAATAAGCATTATATTTATACTCAATCTTAGACTTTTTTCAACTTCCTTTTAAAAGCATCTGCAAAAAAAAAAAAAAAAAGATGTCTATTTTGCAGAAGCGCTGTCGATCGTCAGCTGGTGTTAGGACAAAGACAAAGAACGCCGATTTCAGAGTTTGCAGAGAGCGCAGCACGTTAGCAATTCTTCCCAAAATCGTCCCCCATCATCATCATCATCCTTATCATCCCTCCCCCCCCCCCTTTTTTTCCCTCCTCGTCTCTCCGTGTCCTTGTGTGAGATGTCATTCTTCTCCACTGCGCATTTCCATTGGAGATGAGATGCTAATTAGGAGCGGCTTTTATTGTCGTGCGTGAACCAACCATACAAGAGGACGGTGGGGGGAGGGGGAGGTACAGGGGGGACAGTGTGTTCTGTCAGGACTGTCCACTCCTTTTCATTCGCTCGGATTCTTAATGCAAAGAAAAAAAAAAACTTATCGAAACAAAAGAGGTCTAATGAGATGACTCGAGCTGTCCGAGCATCATCTGCATAGACTTTCTGTTCATGGCGGGTCTGACCCCTGGCGCAGGGTTTGTGGTACGCAACCTGCGTTCAGCTCGACCGTGTAATGGCGCAATTATGTCTGCGGTGCAGAATGAGGCAATCTCGAGTCGCTACGCTTATTGTTCTGGTGATTCAGGGCTCCCGTGCAGCGGTGTGAAATCAATGCCGAACAGTTCCACACCGCGCGCACGACGTGGCGCGCTCATTAGAAGCGAGTGCTGTACGTGATCACACTGTGAACGCTTTTGGTCTGGTTTCAGGAGGCAGCGCACCGGCTCCGAGCTGGAGTACACTGAGAAACTGCAGCAGTACGGTGAGTAAAGCTGGATCTGTCACAGACACTCACTGTAAGCAGCCGTTCCCACACCCTCCCCCCCCCCTTTTCTTTTCCCCAATGCTATTCAGACAGAAATGTTTGGAAGTTTCACTAAGAAATCCGCCTGGTGAAATAAAGCATCACAAAGCCTACTAGCTTCTAACAAAAACAAACCCACGGTTAGGTCTTATGTAAAGATTTGCTGCGTCTTGTATTTGATCCGCCCCCTTTACCGTCTCGCAGTGTCCCCGGGTGTGAAAGTCTACATCGACCCCTTCACTTACGAAGACCCCAACGAGGCGGTGCACGAGTTCGCCCGCGAGATCGACATCTCCTGCGTGAAGATTGAGGAAGTCATCGGAGCAGGTAAACAAACCGCTTCACGCCGGAGAGAGCGGTCAGTTCACACCCCGACTCCCCCACAGTTCGGGTGTCAGGGAAGCTGCAACGTCAAGAGCTGATGGTTTTTTATTCTGTCGCAGGACTGAAGCATGAGATGTCTGATCTCAAAGCACCAAGCAGTAACACATTACTGTTATTAAGAGCTAATTAAGACGATTTTGTAGAAAAATTCAAGTATTCCAAATCTGTCTACAGTGTGTTTGCATTTACACCCAATCGCATCATGCATTGTATAAAATCATGCACATACATCTTAGTTAATGTTCACTTCCTGTTCCTGGATGTTAGAACTCAACCTTGACGTGATATCCTTTTAGTATTTGTGACAGTACCATGGTATTTATTTGTTGATATAATACCTGTACATTGATATAGTACAACAGTACGGTACTTGGTTCTACCACGGTGGTTCTATAATGTGATACATGGTTCTACGATGTAACACCTACATGTACACTGTACCACCAGTACTATACCATACCTGTAGTATGCATTAACATATCAGGGTAGAGAATGTCTGGCCGTAATCCTGTGACCTCTCTCATCAACAAAAAGTTGATGAGTCCAAGGATATTGATTTTCCAGAAATTCTATTATGCCACGGTCACAATATTTCCTATTCTGATGTTCAATGTAAATATTGAGGCTTTTCACCAGTGTCTGCTTGATTAAAGAAGTCTGCAATGCACAACTGCTACGTTTGGCAGAACAAATAAAAAATGATTTGATATTATTCTGGGCGATGGATGGATGGGGAAAAAATGGATTAATTTCCTATTTAAGTGCAGGGCAAGAAAAGAAAACTGGAAAAACAACAAAAACACAAAAAAATTAATACTTTCTATCTGTTCCACGTAGTTAAACATGACCGATCCATTAGTCTTTCTTAATCTCAACATCTCTTAATCCATCAAAGTAATTCTCCTTCAGTCCTTCAGTCCAAATCAATTTTTCTGTTGACTTTTTTTTCACCATTTCTTCTTCTTCTTGACTTTCCTCCAGGAGAGTTTGGTGAGGTGTGTCGCGGGAGGCTCAAACAGCCCGGTCGGAAGGAAGTGGCCGTGGCCATCAAAACGTTGAAAGCGGGCTACACGGAGCGTCAGAGACGAGATTTCCTGGCCGAGGCGAGCATCATGGGCCAGTTCGACCATCCCAACGTCATCCACCTGGAGGGGGTGCTGACCAGGAGCTGCCCCGTCCTCATAGTTACAGAGTTCATGGAGAACGGAGCTTTAGACTCCTTCCTCAGGGTAAGTTTCAGGAACTTGGGACTGTTGAAATACGTTGAAATACAACCTAGTCCACAAAATCTCCATGCCTATGAATGAATAAAGCAGAGTCGAGCGGTCAGACGAGCTGTGATTTTTCACAAGTTGACAGGAGAACTTGCTAAGCCTCGAGCATAAGGGACTTTTCCAGAAATATCCTTGATTCACCTTACAACTGGGTTCTACCTCAGGGTTCTCTCATGACAGCAGATCAGCTTTGTGTTAAACTGAAGCAGATAAATGGGTTTTTTGAAAAGATTCCACTCACTGACCATCTAGCACATGAGTCAACCTTGGACTTAAGGGACTGGCTGCCTCTCAAGTCATCTCCTAAAATCGACTGAGTGTAGCATCCTTACCTCCAGACACCACACACACACACGCACACACACACACTTCTTCATCTGCCCACCGATGCAAACTCCATGAATCATCAGCAACATGGTAGAAAAACAACCTCGTGACTGAACAGGAGCACGTGCGTCCCGTTAATGATCTAATCACGGTTCCTGTTAGAGGCTCAGCGTGACTCGTGAGAATGGGGGTCGGGGAGAGGTTTTCTCTTTTGCTCGCGTTATCAGCTGCCATTTCCCGAGATCAAAACTTTTCATAAGTGACAGCTACATTATGCATGCGAGGATTAGTGGAATGAAGGAGCTCCAGCTTGCAGGCTGCCAACCATGTCGCTCGGTTATCTGGAAGTAGATTACACAATGCCGCGAGGGCAGTCGAGCAGAACCGTGCTGTAGATTAATCTGATTAGCCCAGGAGTAGTGGTGTGTCATGCATCTGCAAACACTGGTGAGAATGGAATGATAACCGTACATTGCAAGGTATCATCTTACATCTGAACAAGGTAATTCAGTAACGCAATACCAATACGGCAATGCGAGACAAAATGCTGGAATATTTTTTAAAACTTAACACGCTAGCTGTAAGGTCTCTGATATTCCTTGTTTCCATGACACACTAATGAATTAATATGATGCACCTGTAGATCTGAATATGAATCTGAAGAATATGGAAGAATATGGAAGAATATGACCTAGTCATCTAGGAACCTCTTTGGTCCAACTAGGGACCGAGGCGGCCAATGGTGACCCATATTACAACCGTGATACGACCTCCGGTCAACATTCACATGCGCATTCACACATTACGGGCAATTTGGAAATGCCAGTTAGCCTACTGGCCGCCAGTTAGCCTAATCTGCATGTCTTTGGACTGTGGGTGGAAGCCGGAGTACCTGGAGGAAACCCACCAGACACAGGGGAGAACTCCATGCACACAGACCCCAGGGCAGGAATCGAACCTGGACCCTGGAGGTGCAGGGCAACAGTACTGACCACTTAGCTGCCGTGCCTCCAGTGACGTATTTGTGACATATATATCACTATAACTATTTCAAATTTTTTCAATCATGTATCAGACATAACATTAACAAACGCTTATCATTGGCACATGTCAGGGGATGGAATATATTAGTCAGCAAGTAAATAGTCAGTTCTCATAGCTGATGAGTTAGAAGTAGGAAAAAGGGGCGAATGTATGGAGTAGACGACTGGCTCTGATACAAAGGTGTCAGAACACAGTGTGTCATATTGTGCATGCTGTGTAAGTGGCTGCGTAGTTGCAGACCGGTCAGAGTGTCCGCGCTGATCCCTGTCCAACACCAAAAACACCTATAATGGGCACCTGAACAACTGGATTGGATGACTGGGTGGCTGCGATCCCAACAGGGTGCACACACTGGAAAGATGGCAAGCCGTTGAAGGCATTGTTCTGTGCGAATACCTTGGGTCCTGCCATTCATGTGGATGTTACTCTGACACGCACCACCTACCTAAAGATAGTTGCTGACCTACTTACACCTTTTCATGGAAATGGGAGTTTCCTAACGGCAGGATAGCACACCATGCCACAGTGCAGATATTACTCATGCATGGTTTAAAGAACATGACAATGAGTTTCTTGTGACAGAGAGTTGTTGTGTAACCTACGCAATATCACGCAGGTGGTTTTTGTTATGGCTGACCTGTGTATACCATCTTACTTCTGATGTTGTCATTTCCATTCCAGCTCAATGACGGTGGGTTCACCGTGACACAGCTTGTCGGTATGCTGCGAGGCATTGCGGCCGGAATGAAGTATCTCTCCGACATGAACTACGTCCACCGCGACTTGGCAGCGCGCAACGTCCTCGTTAACAGCAACCTGGTGTGCAAAGTTTCTGACTTTGGCCTCTCGCGCTTTCTGGACGAGAACTCGTCCGACCCGACCTACACCAGCTCCCTGGTGAGTTTGTGTGTGCTTTGTTTTGAAAAAGTGATCATTAAAGCTTTATTGCAGCAAACTGATAAATGCTAGCTGCATTAAAAATATGTACTATTCACAGTGCTAATATGTTGTTTTGCCCTTATGTGTTAAAGAAAGATATTTGTGTTGCATCGTTTGTGCCAAAAATCTGACCAACAAACTGATAAAGACGTAAAAGATGATGTATTCATTAGGACTGGCAAGCCACACCTCCTTCCCAGTGATTAAGAGACACGTAGTTCAAGCCACCATCAGTACGACTGATGGTTAAATAAGCCACACCCTCATTCACTGAGACATGACCAGGCTGAGTTACATAGGCTATACCTCCTTCATTAGTACGGAAATGCACAGGCCACGCCTCCTTTTCTAGTAATGAAACACACAGGCCACACCTCTTTTATTCGTACTGAAATATACAGGCCCACACTTCCTTCATTAGTACTGAAACACACAGGCCACACCCACCTTACTAGTATTAAAACACACAGGCCACACCTCCTTTCTTAGTACTGAAGAACCCAGGCCACACCTCCTTACCAATATTGAAACACACAGGCCACGCCTCCTTTACTAGTACTGAAACACACAGGCCACGCCTCCTTTACTAGTACCTGAAACACACAGGCCACGCCTCCTTTACTAGTACTGAAAAACATAGGCCACGCCTCCTTTACTAGTACCTGAAACACACAGACCACGCCTCCTTTACTAGTATTAAAACACACAGGCCACACCTCCTTTCTTAGTACTGAAGAACCCAGGCCACGCCTCCTTTGCTAGTACTGAAACACATAGGCCACGCCTCCTTTACCAGTACTGAAACACACAGGCCACGCCTCCTTTACTAGTACTGAAGCTCACAGGCCACGCCTCCTTTACTAGTACTGAAACACACAGGCCA
>JAQMYK010000001.1:35322553-35376992 GCA_030014345.1 Clarias buthupogon
AGCTCACAGGCCACGCCTCCTTTACTAGTACTGAAACACACAGGCCACGCCTCCTTTACTAGTACTGAAACACACAGACCACGCCCAGTTTACTAGTCCTGAAACATACAGGCCATACCGCCTGTACTAGTACTGAAGCTCACAGGCCACGCCTCCTTTACTAGTACTGAAGCTCACAGGCCACGCCTCCTTTACTAGTACTGAAACACACAGGCCACGCCTCTTTTACTAGTACTGAAACACACAGGCCATGCCTCTTTTACTAGTACTGAAACACACAGACCACGCCTCCTTTACTAGTACTGAAACACACAGACCACGCCCAGTTTACTAGTCCTGAAACATACAGGCCATACCGCCTGTACTAGTACTGAAGCTCACAGGCCACGCCTCCTTTACTAGTACTGAAGCTCACAGGCCACGCCTCCTTTACTAGTACTGAAACACACAGGCCACGCCTCCTTTACTAGTACTGAAACACACAGGCCACGCCTCCTTTACTAGTACTGAAGCTCACAGGCCACGCCTCCTTTACTAGTACTGAAGCTCACAGGCCACGCCTCCTGTACTAGTACTGAAGCTCACAGGCCACGCCTCCTTCGCCTGTACTGAATTACACAGCCTCCTGACAGACATCTAGGCCTCAGCCCCCTTACAGGTGTAAGACCATAACACTCAGGATTGATGCTGTATTTCAGAGCTAGCGTGACAGTTTTATGCGATTAGCCCGTGTACTGATTAGCGTCTTTGTTCTTGCTGCTTGTGCCGTAGTCAGATTTCTGGCAAAACAGCAAGCGCACTGCGAGGAGGGAAGCCCGTGAGAAAGTGTTCAGGCTCTACTCTAATTAGGCATCTGGTGAGTTTGAAACTGGCGTCAAACGGCTCATGTGGCGCGTGGGCGCGTTTCTCTCTCCTCACACAGGGTGGAAAAATCCCGATCCGCTGGACGGCCCCCGAGGCCATCGCCTTCCGCAAGTTCACCACAGCCAGCGACGTGTGGAGCTACGGCATTGTCATGTGGGAGGTGATGTCGTTTGGGGAGCGGCCCTACTGGGACATGAGCAACCAGGATGTGAGCGAGAAAAACTGCAGTGCACACACACACACACACACACAGTGCGCTCTCCAGCCTTATCACTCTTACAGATGGAGTGTGTGTATAGAATTGAGCGCCGCTCTGCAGGCACTGCCAAGCGAGGATTAAACCTGCATGCGCTGTCTCTTTATCACATCGCCCAAAAGCGCTAACGTGGCTAACCAGTGGAGCAGAATCTCCCGGGAAGCCGTCAGCACACTCTCATTTCCATAATGCTAACTGGCCACGACTAGCCATCGCTCATTATTAGCAACGTTGGCATCTTTAAGCCTTCAAAAGGATTTGAAACAATGTGAAAAATGAGGTTTCGCTTACCTTCACCTGATAGAGGGGGGTTCATCAACTTTTTCTACTCGGGCAGCTCTTTAATTGGAGAAAAGAGTACTGTATGAGCATAATCCGTCTTTTTTTAAATTGTGAAGTTATATTTCCACTTATGTTTAATTAAAACTGACCAAAAAAACTGAAAAAAAGTAAGAACCGTAAAAAACAGAAAAAAAAACAGAAAAAAGAATACTGATATTTTTGTACATGTTCTTGCATTTCCTGCCCGGACTTGTTCAATTCCAGCCATTAAAATATCAAATATATATATATATATATATATCTGTTTCTCGAACTGAAACACTTCATTTTGGTCTGAGGAATCGACTCTTAATCCCTTTCAGACTGCAATCAGTGAATCGACTTTGTCTGAGATGTGATCCAAGACAATGACTTATTGATAACGCACAACATGTAAAGAAATTATACAGCGGTACCTCGGGATACGGATTTAATCAGTTTTGAAGGCGAGTTTTTAAGATGAAAAATTGCATATTGTGAAACGCATTTCCCCATAGGAAATAATGTAAATGTAGATAATCCGTTCCAGCCGCCTGAAAATATTACCAATATTAGCAATTTCCAACACAATAATCATATTTTTTTTTTGTATATAAAAACAATCAAAACTTTTAGAAAAGACATGTAAAATATGAGATAAATAGATATTAACCCTCACTTAACCTTAATTTATGATTCCTCTCGGCACCGGCTGATTTAAAAACCGAAATGAAAGCGGCTCTCTTTTCTTCTTGCTAACATTCTTGGGACCCGTGGTGCTCTTGGGACCAGCGTTCTGTTCGGCTCGATTTGTTCGCTCATAAGCCGAAGATGCTTCATATGCCGAGGCAAATTTCTTGTAAAATTTCAGTTCTTCAGGTGAAAATCTGTGAGGCGGGGCGCTCGTACACCGAGGTACCGCTGTCTGTTCATTATAGTTTGAAAATGAATCTATGTCACGTTTTCAGTGTTGCCGGTCTAATTGCTAATTGTTAATGATGAAGTGACTAGTCGTTATATATTTAAATTCTACGTCGATGTATAAGTTTTTCACGTGACGTCCGGCTTGACCCTGTTCTTGTCGTAGGTGATGAACGCAGTGGAGCAGGACTACAGGCTTCCTCCACCTATGGACTGCCCGGCCGTTCTTCATCAGCTTATGCTCGAGTGCTGGCTGAAGGAGCGTAACGCGCGGCCACGCTTCGCCCACATCGTTAGCACGCTGGACAAGCTGCTGCGCAACGCCGCCAGCCTCAAAACACTCACCTCCGCACACTCAGGGTAAGTGTGTGTGTGTGTGTGTGTGTGAATTATTTTAGCGTCTGCACTCCCAAAAGCTGATTAGTCATAACTCTTATACTTAGTACTTTATGTAACATTGTTCTGTATTTAATTCACCGCTGAAGGTCAAAAGTCTTAGGGGAGTGTTTACTAATGAGCGCGCCCGTCTGACGTCAGAGACGGATTCGAATTTTTCCTTTCTTATTGAGCATTAATTTATCTGCGTGTCTCTTGAGAAAAGTGTAATGAAGCACCTATTGTAATATATCACTGCAGTAATTAGAAAATAATTAGTGACTTGTCATTCCGCCGGCTTTTTCAGCGCGTTTGAAAAGAGCACGCGTTCGTTTATTAATTAATCCGTCGTGCGTCGAGACGTGTTGTTATGGAATTATTTGAAGAAGTGAAAAACGATTTCACAAATTAACAAGAGTTATACGATCCGTGCATAAACACTTAAGTTAAGCTTTCCGGTGGCGTTACTGCGTTCAAGACAGACACGACTTATACAGACAACGCGGGAAAGAAATGTTGACTCAAAATTTTTCCGTGCGCTAGTAAGCGTTATGAGTCCAAAAAAAAAATGCACCAGAAGACGCTCAGACAGCACATACTGTATATTTATGATAATCACTAGATTCTTGGTTGTGGCTTCATATTACACGTCTACAGAACACACTGTGAAAGCAAACATTACAGCAGGCACGTTGTCATCAGATGAGCAGTGTGTGTGTGTGTGTGTGTGTGTGTGTGTGAGACGGAGAGAGAGAGACAAACACAGCTCTGCCTCGTGACTCAGTGTGCCAATCAGTGTTTACCCCCTGAGTATCTCTCACCTGAGCCGTACCCGCTCACAGCCATCAGATCACATCACAGCGCCGATGTCTCGTCCTCATCCTGAGAAAAACTCGCCGTCCGAACATTCCATCCAGCTCAACACGTAGATAAAAAAACTCAAACCCAGAAATTTATTCATCACAAAATATCCTAACATCCTTTACAACCTTACTGATGACCTTACTTAATTTATAATGTAATTTACAATATTATTTATATCCTTAGCCTTAGGTTATGTAGGTAAAATGTCTATTCATTAATGTTTATTATTAAATTGTATTTAGAATTTGTACTTTTATTATTTATTTATGATTTTCTGTTCAATGCAAAAAAAGCTTCTTAAAAAAACAACAAAAAAAGAAATCCTTAAAAATAAGATTAGATTTTTTTTTAATACTTTTACAATTTCTTGTTTATCTATTTATTTATTTATTTGTTTGTTTATTTTTATTCACTGTTGTAAGACTGCCATAAAACAACATGCATGGAATTATTAGAATTATTAAAAAAGAATGCTACATAAAATAATTAAGATATAAACAAATCATTATTTATTAATTTACATATTTTCCTTTCAAAATCTATATTTAATCAATTGTTTATATATTTTATATTTTTTATTAGTTGTTGTTCATTAAATTGGAATTAATATTTTATAATTGTTTTGTTAATTCCAAAATAGCATCTTAAATTTTTTTTTTTTAATTTAATATAACTAAAATAATATTGGATTTTTATTATTTACAAAAAAATTTAATTAAGGTTTTAATTTGCCATTGTTTATTTATTGTTGTTTGACTTTTCCATTAAGCAGCTTTTTAAGAATTATTCAAAATAATGCATCATATAATAGTTCCTTAATATGTAAACACATTTTTTCCTACGTTTATTTGTTTGCGTTTATTTACATTTAAAAAAAATATTCAATCATTTGTGTGGGTTTTTCTCTTCTTCTTCTTTTTAATGTTCTATTTGGATTTTTTTTTAATAGTCCCACAAGAACAGGTGGACGTTCACACGCCGCTGTCTTGTTTGCGTTCCCTTTCACACCGCGCTCCTTAAGCGGCGGTGCCGAAGACCTCAGCCACGGCAGATGTAGCGAGCCTAATAAGGGAGATGGAGAAGAAACTAAGAGAGAGCAGCAGCTTTAATTGGCCTGCTAATGAGCTTTTTAATACGCCGAGCGAGCTGAGCCGAGTGTAACGTGGAGAGCGCGGAGTGTGTAGGAGTGTGTGAGTGTGTGCGTGGGCGCAAAGGGCGACACTCTCGCATGGAGCCGCATGCCGATGATCCATTTATGATCGCATCTGTATGCGAGAGCGGCAGACCGTCTCTGCTGTTGACACGCCGTGATCCAATTTCCAGAGTCCACAGCTGCATATGTGTGTGTGTGTGTGTGTGTGTGTGAGAGAGAGAGACTGTTGTAAATTGATTGAAATAGCTTTCACTGCTCTTGTCATTTCTTCGGGTTAGCTGTTTTTTATGGTTCCTAAATGGCAAAGCCATTGGACAGTGACTTATGCTGAATTGATCTTCTCCCTCTCGAGTGGGTTTATTGGCGTGACCGTGGCATCGGCGAAGCTTTCTAATCTCTTGAGGTGTGACGTCATGCAGGTATTTTCAACACTCAGTATATCATATGAAGGAGAACTCATCGAGTTCTGTAGATCATAAAGCTGTTTTTTAAAGGCAGTAATTAAAGGCAGCATCACAAAAAAAAAAAAAAGAATAAAAAAGAATCGTGGCCGTAGCTTCAAACCGAATAATTACATTTAGGCAGATATAGTGATGTAGAAGAACCTGGATGTTGCATCATACTGTGGATTTCTTTCCGTACTGTTCCTCCCCTATCTGTATTATAATTCTGTCACTTTCTCAGCCGCTCTCTTCTTCGCGTCATCAATAGGAAGCGAGCAGGTACGATTCGGGGGCTGGAACTTTCTCAGCTCAGCCCTGACACTGACGCGGTATTATGTGGGAATAGGTGAGGAGTAGCAACACTTCATGATGTGCTGTTATAGGAAAATAAACAATGATGGGGTGGTGTGATGTGATGTGTGCTGGTACCAGTCAGTCTGCAACGGAGCGCTTTCAATTCTTTAAACAGCGATTTCTGACGATCCCACTGTATCTACAACAGTTCTTTCATTTAAAAAATACCACTAAAGATGCCACTATGATCCGCTTGTGGTTTTCAGTATCCGATCATATTACTGAATCTGCTACCAGTACAATTTAGATTTTTAAGACAATATGAAATGATTTTGATAAGAGACTGATGTTTAATATTTTGATGCTACCACTCAGCCTGTGACTAAACAATTTTGAGATTGAAAAATTGTTGGTGATAGCACTGAATACACTACCATACGATTTAGAATTTTCAGAGTATTGTTCAATATTTGACGATACGACTGACTCTGCTATGAACCTACTGTATTCAATTCATTAAACAACTATTTCAACTTTTTGGTGGAGCCACTAAATCCGCTACGATATGATTTCGTTTTTTAGGAATTTTTATATTTTGACCATGACACGGAAGAAGACGTTTTTTACCGCTATTACAGAGTCTGCTATAAACAATTTCTATTAATTTTAGGATAAATTTCAATATTTGACGACACCACTGAGAGTCAATAAAAAAAAAATTAATATGCTACTATATTTAATACAAGTTTATATATTTGACAATATAACTTGAAAGAATTTTCAATATTTTACGATAACACTGAATCTGCTACAAAACAATTTCGATAGATTTTGAGACTCTGCTATGCAACTATTTCCATTTTTAAGATAATGCTTTTGAACATTAGATTATTGTTAAACCGAAACATTTTGCAGATATGATATTGCATGAAGATAACCTCAAACGAAATAAAGGCTGATATTCTGTTGTTTTTGTATTTCCAACATTATGTTGTGACCATTCATGCAACTTTATCACAACGTCATTTCATCACCTTTCAAAAACACTCGTGTTGTGTTTTTGGTGGACGACCTCGCAACCTAATAATGACTATATGACAACATTATACCACTTCAGCTGGGTTGTTCCTCCCATAGCACAGCGATTAACTATTTCTTTATTATAGAATGGCTCGTCATAGTTTCACTGTATAAAGTTCGCTTGGTATCTGTAAAAAAAAAAAGAAAAAGAATAAAACAGCTTGTTCATTCCTGGAAACTTTCCTATAGTGGAAAATGTAAGTGTACAGCTGACACTGGAGACTCCTTCCAAAAATGCTTAACACACATTTTCTTAAAGAAAAGTTTTAATATCAGCTACTGTGTGAAAACATGATTTTGATTCTTAAGTCAACTGTTTTAATATTTGAGGACTACGAAATGATTTAAAAGGATTATACGACTATGAATCTTTAGGACAATTTTCAATATTTGATGATTTTTAATATAAACTACTGTGAGAGAAAATGATGTGAGAGAGAATTTCACTACATCTAAATACAGTTTAGAAATTCCTGTAGTGAAAATTTTATCACTGTATCGTCTACAAAAACGATTTCACTTCTTAAAAGCGACGTTTAGGTTATACCGCTGAAGATTCCACTTTGATTTTTAAGATAATTGTCAGTATTTGACCATTTTTAATTTAACCTACCGTGTGAGAAGATGAGTTTTTTGTTTATATATATATATATTTCAGAACCTAACTACAGCTACTTGACATAAAATTTAGCTTATGTTACCCAGTAACTGATTTCCTGAAGATTTCTCGTAGTGGAAAATCTAAGCTTACCACTGATACTGGAGACTCCTTCCAAGAACGCCTAACAGTCATCTCATTTCAATATTAATTACTGTATGAGTTGCTGATACCTTCTGACCAATCAGGATCAAGAACACCGCAATGAATGGAAAACTCTGATCTTCCTGAACTAAGCGGTGTTTTTATTTTAGTGTTTTTACTCTCTTAACAAGGGTTTACTTTGGTTTGTTTTATCTTCAGCAGTGTCTCACTCCATCTCTTCTTCTCCTTGGCTTCTTCTCCTCAGGGATCTGTACCGTGTTGGCGGGACCCTGCCTGGACACCAGAGGAAGAGTTTAGGCGGCGTGCAGGACATGAGACAAATGAGCCAAACTCTTCCCATCCGAGTCTGAAGCGAGTGCGAGTCGGAAACCGGACCACACCTCCGGGGACCAGTTCATCACTAACGACAGCACCGACCGGACCGACCGGAGAACTTCCTTCATGCAGTATTTTGGAAATATACAGTATATCATCAAACCTGAGGAACTTTGGAGAACCTTTGGGCTTCCCTAAACAGAAACTACTCCTGGTCTGTACAGGCAACCTGTGTATAAATTACTCGGATCGTATTCCATTAATTTTTTTCTCTCTTTTTTTTTTGTTTTGTTTTTTTCTTCTTCCTTTTTTTTTGCACTGGACGATTTTTACGCAGCTCAAAATCCGTTGTTTAGTTTTTTTTCTACTCAGGTTCAGTTTGCATGCCTGCATGTTTCTCTAAAGGCAAGCCTTTGAAAGAGCGAGAAAAAAAAAAAAAACAGAATAAATGTAACATGGCTGACGATGAATAAGAGGCAGTAGAGGGGTAAGCATCTGGTTCGCATGCTACCGGATTGCCTTTAGCTTTCCTGCATTATTAACGGTAGCGTTCTGGGTGTTCTCTTAATGAAATCCTTCCGTTTGTGAGTTTTCCGGAGGCGATACAGAGCGAAGAATTACAAGCTAAATGAATAATATTTGACATGAATTAAAGACATGAATTAATATGCGAGCCCCGAGTAGAAATGAAAGGGGTTTGCTGTCGGCCCGAGGACATTTTCGATTCCCTTTTTTTTTTTTTTTTTTTTCTCTCTCCGAGACTTCTCTTCGGATCTTCATATTGAAGAAAAGAAGAATGCAGAAGGAAAAAAAATTGTTTTTCAAAAAGGGGGTAAAGAAAAAAAAAACGATCACCTGAGGAGGTTATGAACTTTAAGAACCCTTTGAACCGGAAGCGTTTTGTTTACCTCTGTTGTATTTCGTCTTTCACGTTCCAGTATTAAGACAAACCTCCTCATGGACCGTGATCTTAGAATTACTGTTAACTGTGAAGGAGGAGGACGTTATGGAGTGTGTGTGTGTGTGTATGCGCGTGTGTGTGCGTGCGTGCGTGCGTGTGTATACTGTGTGTGTCCAAATGAGATTCATATGCATGCTAGATTTCAGAACTCTGTGGTCGATCATATTTCATGAAGACGGACAACACGCGGACTGATGGAAGCCGTTGTTTTAACAGCTTTCCGTATTTACCAGGAATTCACTCTGTCGTAAAATATGCATAATTCTGTAAATAAATACGGCTCATACGAGACTAATTAGACCTGCTTAAATTACTTGCGATGGCCCGAGTGTTCGATTCAGACCTGCTGTTCTGTCCACTAATTAGCAATCAGTGGCTTATTCACGCTTCTCTTTTAGGTTTTAAAGGCTGGGAAATCATTAAAAAAGAAATGTAACGATCAGCCCATTACCACCATCATTGAACACCTTACATAAATAAACACACCCATGAAACGGCTAATAATAATCATAATAATAATAATAATAATGATATAAGCAAGATATCTGTTTGAACAGTGCTGTTGAATTCTCAAACCAGGTCCGAAGATGTTGAAACCATCATCGCTTTTATAGTAACGACTTGTAAATCAGTCATGGCATATAAACGTAAACGAAAAGTTGTCGGCTCGATGTCTTTTTCCATACTGAAGAGTCTCCAGCGTCGGCGCTCGCGCTTTCAGAGTCGAGTTTATAGCATGTAAGGGGACGCGAATGACCCGCGGACACTCCGGTCCATAATACGCCGATCCCAAGGTGCCGATGTGCTTTGTAATGCGGTACCGTGAGAACTGATTTTAGAAATATCCTGACTGGATATTAAAAAATTTTATTCATTTAAATTACTTCAATTATTATTAGCGTTTAAATAATTTAATTTAACAATACTGATTTTTTTTTTAACCTGAACCATGTTAAAAACAACAACAAAAAAAGTTCATGTTCTATCACCAACCTAAATGAAATTAATTATAAATGAATAAAACATTTATTTTGGAGTCTGATTGATTTATTTTTCCTTTGCTAGTAACTCCTGTTAAACTTGTTAAACATAAATATAAACTGATCTGTTATAACGTCATAACCTCACCGGCCTCTCTTTTATCCCTCTCTTTAAAAAAAAAAATCCTTGGAAACCCTGGAGATTGTTACTAAGCTCTGACACTGGAGACTCCTTCCTTAAATACAGACAAGCTTAACCATGTTGCTGATTACACACTGGTTTTTTTTACAGTACATGGAGCATCCTTTATACCGATATACTTACCATGTGTTAAGCTTTTACGATAAGACAGCGATGGCAAGACTATATCAGAGCTTTAGGAAATAAATTAGCACCATCTGACTAATTAGAACTGAGAACTCGGTGACAGTGTGAATATTATTTATATATATACATATATTAGACCTCGCATAGGTAATCAAAGTCATGTGTCTTGGGCGTGTATGTGTGGACTGTGTAAGCGGTTTTGTCAGCGTGATCAGAGGCGCTCTGACTCGTCTGGCTGATTTCCCCAGTCGTATGTCCCTAAGCGAGCAGACCCTCGTTCCCCCGCGCTCGCACAAAGGCGCGTTTGATCTCGCCAATTACGCCGAACGCGGCAAGAACAGCTTGGCAGCAGAGCCGGGGTGTGCGTCGGACTCTTTTAACTGGCATAGCAATTTGCCCAGAGGTTCCTGGGCCTGCAGTCGCCGACGTTCTCGCTGCCTCATCAGTAGGACGAGAGAGAAAGAAAGAGGGAGAGGCGAGGAAGAAATGTGAGGGAGGGAGTAGAAAAGCAGAGAAAGGGAAAGAGAAAGAGAGAGAAAGCCTGGTCCAAATGTGCTGTAATAATCACAATGCGAGACTCCACATTAAAGACTGCAGGGCACTGTCAGAGCGAGATTGCGTGTGTGTATGTGTATGAGTATATGTGTGTGTGTGTGTGTGTATACGTGTGTGACAACAGAAAGACAGGTACAGCTGAACATTCGTCTAACGCATTACAGCCAGGATTCATCTGCTAGCTGTGCAAGTCCTCGCTGTCAATATGTGCTTCTGGACTGTCTGCTGGAAAACTTGTGATTCCAATTAGACACTGCAGGCTTGCGTGCACACACACACACACACACACACACACACCACTGCAGATATGCTGCAACACAGCACTGCTTCAGAGAGCAAGAGAGTGAGAAAGTAAGTATAAGGACTGGGTGATTCATTAAATGAACATTCACACAGCTCTGTTCCAGCGCGTCCTACGCCTCCGGATAACAGCCTCGACCCGCACCTCTGTCTAGGAATGCTGAAAGTAAGTTTGGTCTCGGTGATCTCCACCTACTCAGCGCAGGCATCGTCCTCACGTCTCTCGTCATGCTTCTGCTTCCCTTCTAGTTTCCTAATGCATCACACAAGTGCTTGGAAAAGTCTCAAAGGACCGGCGTTAGCGTGTGCTTTGTACGTGCGCTGAGGTGATTATGAGATACCAGCAGCATAATCATGAAAAAAAAAAAAAAGAAATGCTAAAGGTTGAAAATCTGCTGCCCACTTAAGAGGGGACTGTACAGAGTGGGTGTAAATGTGGTGAGAGAGAAAAAAAGAAGTTTTATTTTTAATGGACATGATTGGAAATATAGACAAGTCTCAGGAATAAAGGCACCAAATAAAGTGGTACCATGAAAGGATACATCGAATTGCTTTTATATGGTTCTCGTCATGGTTACAGTTAAAACCTATGTACCTATAAAGGAATGTTTTATGGTACTGTCTGAGTGTCGAGCACCTTTATTTCTGGAAGGGTGGAATATCATTTCTTGGTCTACTTGGGATCTCCTCTTACTGGCCTCCAAATCCTCAAGGCCCCAAATCCTACACCCCTTGAGCCCAGCGCTGTGGAACAAATCTGCTGACCTCCGAACAGCCTTTAGAGGATTGCTTAATGCCTGATTTATATTTATGGCCCACTTAAACACCCGGTGAAGCTCGACTGCTTTTCGCTGCCCCCTGTCTGAATAACTGAGTGACTTTCCCCAGCTGAACGGTGACCTCGTCCAGAACGACTCGCTTGCAAGCGCTAGTGTGTGGATTCGAGATCCAGCAGCGGCTCTGGTGTGACTTTCTTACCCCAACGCAGCCCGCCCCAAGGCGCCGAGTGAATGGAGAAGGGCTCAAAGAGGAGATTAGAGTCCCTCTGTGTTTGCTGATGGGATTGAGGGGGGTTCGGGACCTCCTGCCAGAGTCCCTGCCAACAAAGAGCGGCAGTAAATCAGTGGAGGGAGGCAGTGAAACGGCAGGGATAAAAGAGTAAAAAAAGAGCCCAGCAGGGACCTCATACATTATCCGCTGGTGTCGACATACAGTAGGAAGAGTAGAAGGCAGGATGGGCACAGGAGGAGCCTTTCAGTAGCCTAATACGGCCACCAGCGCTTAGCAGGACCACCATGTGGAATCGAAGCGACTTTTTACGCTCAAGTAGCTTTTGGAGGCGGCCCAGAGGAAATCGCTGGAAAATGCCATGCGAGTCCTTGCTCGATAGCCCTCCTCCCCCCGCCACCACCACCACTTCTTTCCACCCTTCCCCCACCTTGTTTTCTTTTCCCTTCCTCCTTCCCTTCGTGTACCTGATTTCCTCCGTCCGTGGCTGACATCTGCCACCACTTGCCTGTGCAATCACACGGCTGAGAAGGGCCATGGATTACCTCACCAAGAAGTCATGCAAATCATCACAACCGCCCTCCCCTTCTCCCTCCTCTCTTCTCCATCACCCCTCGACCAGGCTTGATCAGGGATTTTAAGAAAAGGAATGCACAGGCTGACTTTGCGTCCTTTCTTATTGCTAATGTACTTGCAATATAGTGCAGTAGAGCAGTCACTTTTATGGTAATGAAAGAAAAATAAAAAGCAGTATACGTTACCGCTCATAAATTACCCACCCATTCTGGGCTGCAGCTTAAGAGCCGTAATAAAGACTCACTCTCCTTCATTTTCTGGTCCGAACTGAGGCTGGGGTCACTTTCAAATCGAGAAGAAAATTCCACTAAAATATAATCAAGGGGCGTGGATCCACTCGTTTAGGGCGTCCACGTTGACGTGTGGAACGCATTAAAATAAATTGACGAGACCGATCAGTCGGGTCTGGCGTGTGACGCTACTGAAGATGGTCCAAGAAGCAATTAAGAAGCATGAGAAAGGAGTGCAGTGATTGATCGCTCGCTGAGGGCCGAGTCGTGGCGATGCCCCTGTCCTTGCCGAGCAGTTGCTATGGCAACTGGAGGAAGGAATTGGACTCAAGGAGGGAGAGATGGGCTTTGGAAGTGACTGACCGCACACCTTCTTTGTGTGTTTTTTTTTTTTTGGTAAGATCTTAATGAGTTACACCGGTTACAAAACATAACATTCATCCTGCATCCTTTTCACTCTTCGTGAAAGCTGTACTGCCACAAAGCTTTTAGAGAAGACAAAGTACATGCTGTGATCCTTTTTACGAGGAAAATGGTTTGTTATGAAAGCTTAAGGAACTATTCCAGGGTCCTGTTTAAAAGCAAGCCTGGTGCCTGTCACATCCTTCTCACTTGATTAACGTCAGCGAATGTCACTGTGACATGCGGCGTCTTGAGGAAGACACTGATAGGCAGTTTAACCTTTTACAACGCTTTTTGGAAGCCATTACCCTTTAAAGGCTGCGCTAACTTCCATTCAGAGTTTGCTCATAAATGGAGACGTGGCTTATTTGAGATCATCATTTTATCCAACTGGAAGAACAACAGAAAATGTTGTTACAGGTGTTGGACTGATTAGCGCTCTTTATAATCATCCCCTGTGTTTTTTTTTATCTGAGCCTCAGGATTCTGCAGAAGCTCGATTCCCAGCATGCCTCTGTTAGCCAGGAGGCTGTTTAAATAAACCAGTGAGACAAAGTTGGAAATGATGATGCCGTTATACACACACATACCACAGTGATCATGGATTCTTCAGTTTGACTGGTCTGAAGGTATCGTTTAATTATCTATAATAGCGGCTCTGACAAGTGAGCTGCTCGCAGATGGTTCAAAAATCGATTTCAGTTTTCTCTGAGGACGTTTAAAGAAGGCGTCTACACTGTCGCCGCTTCCTAACAGTTCACTATAAAGCTTTACGTTTACAATTTGCGATTTCTTGTTAACAACTGCTTTGTACTGGTTCACGTCACAGCATTCTGTTGTTGATTATTTTCATCCCTATAGCAGCACAATTCCATTAGGTTTAAACCGTACACGTGATCCTGTTTTATAAGGTACCCGCAGGCAGTCGTCAGATTTTAAGAAATCTGACAGAACACCTGTTTTTCAGGCCAGTAATTGGATTATTCAAGGATTATCTGGACACCAGATTATAGATACAAGATTAAGGATACATGCCATGAAAGCCGTAAACCCCCATGCTTCAATTTAACACCACACCCATTACATTTGAAGAAATTACTTCAAGTAGAGAGTTTTGGAATGATAATGAAACATTGCTCATGCGTAATGAAACAAAGCATCTGAATATGTTCAGGTTTAAAATTCAGTCTGGCCAATAATTCTTCCGAAACCACATTTTGAAATCTGAGTTTTGGAACCTTACTGCCAAAATCTGATTATTTTGTTAGCATCAGATTACCTTGAACACATGTATAAATGTCCTGGAAATTTTTAATCATATAAAATGCTCGCACATTGCCTTCAGGTGGCTGAAAACCCCATCAGAATTTTCCTAATACTTCTGAGCTTAATTAGCCAAGCCACAGGGACTTGTCTCCAGCCACAACCTCAACCGTTCATGCAAAACTGCTGGTTATGGTGACTGATGCATTTGAGAAGGCGGTGACCAGGAAATACACAGCGGCCCGACTGATCATGCTTTTGTTTACTTGTTGGTTGTAAGCAGGGAAGATTTGAGCCATGCTGGGTGGGACGGCCACCCAAACAGCAGCTGGGGCTCAGCGAATCCTCCTGAGGGCATCAGCGCAGCCTTCAAATCGGCCAAGCAGATGTGTCGTGAGATTAATCAAGACCCAGGACTTTTTGGCGCCATTGCACCAGGGTTTAGCACCTTAGCTCAGATATAAAGTTCTTCCCCGGTTGAGCACCAGGTGCAAGTTTGCAACAAATGAAGTGCACAATCCTGTCGGCTTGTCTCTCATATGGGGACCAGGCCTGGGATCGTTCCAGGATTCTTCTATGCTCTGTGAGTAGGGAAAAGGAGCGAGAAACAAAAATAAAGGGCGATTTAGCCGCAGGTATTGGAGTGGCACGGAGACGCCACTAGAGGATGAAATTATGAAGTTATGACGCGCCGAGAAACAGATGGTAGGATTGCATTTCGGCCTCCCGCGGCGTTCACTTAAACAAATCGCAGAGCAGAGCGTGAAGGCAAAATCGCCAAGGACTTCAAGTCGGGACTGATGCGGAACGTGCTTTCATACCTCTGTAAGAAGCCTTTAATTTTTTTTCCCATAACAGCATTTTTTTTTTTTTTTTTTTTGGGAGGGGGGCGGCTGGGGGGACTAACCTCCAGATTCCTCAACAACATTTGTATGTCCCTGAAAAAGTTGAAGAAAGGAAGATGAAGAAAAAGAAAAAGGCTCTCATTTTTTTCACTTAGGGAAACCAGATCTTGAAAGTGACACTTTGGCAACTCCAGACTGGATTGATTATATCGTTTGCACCAACACTGTGGTAGACCGAATTATCCTTTGCTCCTCTGCTGTAACTCCCATCAAAGCTCTGGCATGAACACACCACCGAGGTCTCCCTTTAATCAGATTTGCTGGAGTGAAAACACTCCGGCGCACAAAGAGACCATTGATGCCCGGTTGATGTCAACAAAAGGAGAGTCTTGACAAGGGAGGCGGAGTGCAAGAGCAGAATGATGGAGAGGGAAAACGAAGAAAGACTGGAGGGGGAAGCATGAGGAGGATGGGAGATGGCACTTTTTTTTTAACATTACCATTTGTATTGCATGGAAAAAAAATCTGCAAGACCCCCATTAACTCAGTAATTTGAACAACTACAGTACACAGGTTCGCATTATTGCAGATTTAAAGGGAAAAAGATTGTTGCTTTACTGTGTCAACCTTTCAAGCCTTCTAGATTGTAGGTATAACTGGAACATTGGACAGTGCATTCCAGTAGGGTAAGTCTTAATTACACGGCAGACTTCTGATCTGGGCCTCTGATTTGTCATGCTATTATGCATAGCAACAGTGGACACGGTGAGCGTAGCCATTCACAGTAGAGTAAAGGATATCAGATTTGATTAAGAAAGGAAGCTGCGGTCAGATACTCTAATTGGAATCAGGTGATTTAAAAATATTGTAAAACTGGTGTCACTCTTTCATAGGCCAAAAACACCATGTGACTGATAAGCCAAAGACTTTCTTGATAAACAGGAAATGCTAGATGTCTTTTATCAGATGTCCTTGTGTAGGTGTCAAAGGTGAACCACATAGAGTTTGGAAATGGCCCATCACTTAAATAATATCTAATATCCGCTGGTCTTAGTGGTCCTTTTCCACTGATAGACAGAGGATAGATAAATATGCTTAGTAATTGCCATCTACAACTTGAATATATACTGTACGGTAGATAACAATAGCCAGTGCATTATTATTATTATTCCTCATAAACCACACCAAAAACCTCATGTTGTATTTTGATCCATTTAACATTGGTAAGAATCTGCAGAACTTCAAACATTCAACAAGTTGTTCCTCTTGAAGTTAGACAGAAAAACACTGATGTCTTTCCCATAGTGGAAGCTGCAGCTTTACATCAACGCAAATAAAGCACTGACACTGGAGACTCCTTTCATACAAGTGTCCAATAAATTGTCCAAATACTATGCAAACATGGGATTTCCCTTGCACCCAGAACGGGCTGATGTTGTGAAATCACCCCACCACATTGTGCTCCATATGAGACAGAGCTGCACTGTTGGTTCTCATCCAACTTGCCTACATACAGGCAGCATTTACATTCCAGAACAAAAGGTGTCTTTAGGAAACACGTCCATCCCTCTGCCTTCAGCCCATGAGAAATGAATTTGCACACATACAAACTTGAAAGCCTGGTTTTAATAAAGGACTGGAGGGAAGGCGAATATGAGAAGCAACCTCAAAGGTCTATCGTGGGTTTGAGAGTGACAAAGCTGTGGCTCTGGGTGCCAAAGGGGCAGCTGGGGTAGTGGTGATGGTGGTGGTGGAGGTGGTGGTGGTGGTGGTGGTGGTGGGAGTACTGTTTCATGTCGGAGAATGCGAAATGGTGATAAACAATGGCAAATTGGGACGAAGACCCCCAGCTGGGCTATTGTGGCCTCCCGCTGGGGTCTGAATGGAAGAGAAAATGGCAAACACACAGGCATTTTGCTGAAAGAGGATCAGGGAGGAGAGCGAGAGTCGGGGTATAATTGCGTAGACGAAACCCAGGAGTACACACTCACATATGATTGGGTTTTAAAGAGACTTAATCGCAGATATCAGTCTAACAACAGCTGAATGTGGGCCCGACTCAGGAGCGGGATGGCATGCTCTCTAATTGGATAAATGAACATGTTTTTTTTTTGTTTTTTTTCTTTTACTGATTCTCCATTTCTTAATGCCAAACAAGCAGAACCGCGTCTGAACTTGGGCCCCCCTGTCTCCCCTGGGCTTAATTGTGGCAGCAGCGTACACAAGCTGGCCATTGTGTTTGTGTAGAGATGGGATTTGCATGCGTGTTAGACAGGATTACCCACGGCGGAGTCCATGCTGGGAACTTGAACCCCTGCAGCCTGCTGTCACTTTAGTGTCTTAGCGTCTGCACCATAAAGGATACAGACGGCAATTTTTCGGCAATTTCTCAGGGTGGTTTTAGGAACCTTCCATTATTCCAGACTAACCCCGCTGTTTTTCTAGTCGAATATATTTACCTTCTATTTATCATGTCCTTAATTTCAGGATGTTGCTCAGTTTGCCTTGTTTGATTAAGGATGTGCTTCCTCGAAGGAGAAAAAGTATTTCCAGAAGGATTATTTGGATAGTTAAGTGTCTTTAGCTTGATTACAGGGTTATACATGGAACCCTCTGATAGAAAAACATTCTTGGTAGAGGGGTTAAAGGTTGTAGTTCAGCTTTAAGGATTTTTCCCAGAGGGATAACTGCAGAACGCTTAATAGCTGTTGTTCTTTCTGAGATTGAAATACCTCTAAAGTATGCGTAAAATAAATAAGGTATTTATAATAAATAACGATAAAAGCATGATAAAATATGGGATTGTACCTCAGGGAGAAGAACATTACATTACAATGAGTGAATGAATTAATACATTTTTTAAAATTACAAAGTAAATAATTATCTGTAAATGGTTAAATTATATAACAAACATAAAACTAGTGAAAAGCCAAAGTAAAAAAAAAAAAACTTATTTTATGCCGATAAAATATTTATAAATGTACCAAATGTGAAAAAAAAAGCCCTCAATTTTTTTGTCCTTGGAATAGAAAGACTTTTCATTGTAAAATGGTTTTCTTTTGTTGAGAGGTCTACTACTGTATGTTAGACAAACTGACATATAATAAGATTCTCGTCCATTATAAAGCTTTACTTAAAAAAGAAGCACTAATTTAAAAAGTATCAACTGATGTATTTGATTGATATTTCACACAAAAACAACCCTCCCCTCCCCCCACTCCCCCTCAAACATGTTCGCCCTAGGACTTCCTGCCATCCAATCGCCTTCCCAATTATTTCTCTTCTCCGGCCGTGGTGTCGACTAGATCCCTTGAGTGTGCGAGGGCTCATCTAACAAACTTCACTCAGGCTAATTGGAGCAGCCCTTCAGGCTGGCAGAGTCGAAATGGTGAGGGTAAGTCAACAAGGTCATGTTAAAGGTATTGGAACACAGCCCAGATCTCACATCCACAGCGGTTTTCAATTAAACCCGCTTCTCATTTTGCAGCTGTCTGTTTTCTCTCTCTCTGTTGTCTCTTTTTCTCTTCCTGGGACGAGGTTAATCCATTTCCTGACAAATCTGTTAGGAAAGAGAGTGCGTAACACTACGATGCCTGTGATTAATACGTGTCTTGGCGTGTATAATGCGGTCATTAATACGCACAGTGGCTGCAGGATTCATGCATCATCATCCACCGGCTAGTTATGCTAACTCACACCTCAGCGTGACACCTAGACCTGCCGCATTAAATATGAATGTCTTGTTAATAATACATTGACGCGGCTTTGAGCAATGTTTCCAGCTGTGCTGGAGTTGGCGTGGGGCGAGTGTGATTAACAGCCATGTCAATTTAGCCATTCTCTACATATAATTACACCACAGCTCGATTCTGATTGGTTGGAATGTGTTGATTTATTTTCCATACCAGCAGGTCTGACAGCAGTTCATATCCTAATGCCTAATTGTTTCCATTGTAAGTGCTCACATATATCTTTAAAATATATATATTCCAAAGATTTGTTTATTTAACATTAGTTGAAGAAATCTGAAAAAACACAGCAAGCTCTTCAGGTTCTTAATTTTTTTTGCTCATTTATTAAAGTTAGAAAAAAGAGAATCTGGTCAATCAAGGAACCCCAGTTTATTGCTGCTGTAACATAAGCGATAACAGGAACTAACATATATTGCAGACATTCCAGAGCAAAATAATAATAATAATAATAATAATAATAATAATAAAAGCACCATGTTAGCACTGTGGCCTAGGGTCTCGCACCTCTACGGTCCAGGTTCGATTCCTGCCTCGGGTCTGTGTCTGTGGAGTTTGCATGTTCTCCCCATGCTTGTTGTGGTTTTTTTTCTACACGTACTCCGGTGTCCTCCCACATTCCAAAGACATGCATATTAGGTTCATTGATGTTCCCAAATTGACTGTACTGAGTGTGTGGTGTGTGCATATGTGCCCTGCGATGAATTGGCACCCTGTCCAGGGTATAACCCACCTTGTGCGCGAAGTTTCATGGAATGGGCTCCAGGCGTCCTGCGATTCTCTTGATTCTGTATAGGATAAGCAGTAGAGAAGATGAATCAGTTTATTATTATTATTGTTTTAAATTACTGTTAACATCATAATTTTTATATATAATCAAATTACCTTGATATTTAATTATCCAAATATAATTAGAATGATATTACTCCCCGTGACCCTGAATATAGGATAAAGCGGTATAGACGATGAGTGGGTGAGGGTGAGAGTGATATTACTCATTATGAGATTAACAAAATAAAATGATTATGATAATTTTTTGCTTTTTAATGCCAGGATTGAAATGACAATTAAAATGAGTATTAGGCATATATAGAATGTTTTAAATATGTTTATTTATACAACTAAATATAATCTCAATTGTACATTTGTTCTATATTTAAGGTACTTAAATGTTTTTCAAAATATAAATGAATAGTTGTTTTATGGCTGCGGAGATGACATCTGAGTACTAACGTGAATATATAAGTAACTGATTTAAGTAAACTACGGGGGAAAGTGCTTATGATCTCACTCTCTGTCTGTCTCACTCTCTCTCTGCCATGCACACATACACACACCATTTATTCCTCTTGTCTTTTCTCCCCTCTTTCTTCATCTGTGACTACTCGGTGGACGCAGATCAAGCAGAATCCTCCATTCATAATTGATAACCGCTGTGGAATTGAAGAGCCGGGCTGTGTTCCAATACTGTTTTTAACACAACTTTCTTGACTTCCGCTCACAAACCCAAGGGGCTGCTGCAATACTTTATTAGCTGAAGGAAAGTTTGTTAGATGAGCCCTCTGAGACTCACGGGACTACGTCTACTTCAGGAACAAAACTAACCCAGAAGGCACTGCGTTCTGATGCAATTTGCATTCTCTTGTATTCAGTTTCAGGGTATTCCCTTGGTTTTTTTTAGGGTTGGTGTGTGGAAGGAAGGAGGAGTCGGTTTTCATGTAGCGGCTGTGGCTTATCTGCTCAAAATTATGCTGGAATTAAATTTTAATAAAACCATAATTGAGTGAAATATGAACAACAAACCCTAATTTCCACCAAGCTACCATTTATCTCCTGATGACATCACTAATATAGCCTAATATGGCTAGCTTCCCAACTAAGCTAACAATGAGCTTAGCTAGCTCACCTCATGTTGCCTCACTGCACTACAAGGAAGCATGTTAGCTATCTGTGTTGATATACACCTACATATACACTATATAAAATTAAATAAAAATTGAATTGAATTGAATATACAATAAGTAAACACTTAGCTTAGCTAACATAACCTACTACCACTTTACAATAAGGTACAGTTGCTACGTGGAGATATAGTAAGGAAACTGTTAGCATGGCTAGCTAAACTTACCTCAATTATCTGGCATATCAAAGAGCTATGTGTTTGAAAAAAATTTTTTTGTCAATTACAAAACTATGTTGGCTCTTTGTTTGTTTTTTTTAACATAAAGACGACTTAGCTGGCTAAATTTACCTCAAATTATTTATCCCAAATGAATGCTAACTATATTTGTGGAGATCTAATAAGGAGACAATTAGTTTAGCTAACTAAATTTACTTTAGGTTACTTAAATGGCATTACAAAGAGATATGTGACCTATCTGTGTGAATGTTTAATAAAAAGGACAGCTGAGCTAACATAACTTACCTCAAGTTACTTAATCACAGGAAGTATGTTAGCTATCTGCATGGAGATATAGTAAGGAAACCGTTAGCTTAGATATCTAAACTTACAGTAAATGGCATTCCAAAGAGCTACGCTAGCTATCTGTGTTAAGTAATGAAAAGACAACAACAAATTTTAATTTTAAATTTACCTCAAGTAACTTAACCACCTGAATGTTAGCTCTATTTGTGGAGAAATGATCATGTAAGACAGTTAGCTTGGCTAGCTAAATTTACCTCAAGTTACTTATCTGGCATCACAAAGATTTATAAGAGTTATAGAGTACAAATGTTAGCTATCTGTGTATTTTTTTCAAATAAAAGACAGCTTAGCTAACATATCTTACCTCAAGTTAATAAATTACAGAGGGTATGTTAGCAATCTGCATGGAGATATAGTAAAAAAAAAAAAAAACTGTTAGCTTACCTAGCTAAACTTACTTAACTAGCATTATAAATAGTTATGTTAGCTATCTGTTTAGATTTTTAATGAGAAGACAGTTTAGCTAGCTAGGTTAGCTCTTTGTTTATGGATATAATAAGGAGATAATTAGCTTAGCTAGCTAAATTTACCTCACAAGAACATTAGCTTAGCTGGAAAAAACGTACCTCAAGTTACTTAATCACAGGACGTGCAAAAGGTATCTGCATCGCGATATAAAAAATAAGCTGTTAGCTAGCTAAAGTTACTTAACTGGCATTACAAAAGGCTGTGTTAATGTAGCTGTGTGGGTTTTTAATAAAAAGAGATTACTTTTTTTTTTTTTACTTAACTGCGGTTAAGTTATTTAACTACCTTAAGCTATACTGTAACTGTGGAGATACAAGGTGACATTTCACTTACAGTAGCTGGCTAAACTTACCTCAATTCACGTAACCACCTTACAAGGAATGCCCGCTCGAGTAACCTGGCTTAAGAGGATGTACAGTATGTTAGCTGAATTTGTGTTGATATACTGATGAAACTATTAGCTTAGCCGGCAAAACGTACCTCAAGTTACCTTACATGGATCCAACATATGCGGTGTTAAACGTTGTATTGAAATCCACACCTGCTGCTGTTGGAGGTATACGTGTGTGTGTGTATTGCTTTGGCACAGCGGTAAGATTTGAGTCAGGTGGCTCGTGTCATACCCTAAAGCCTTGGTGCAGAAATCTTGTATTCCACAATATGGCAGTCCCCATGATCAGGACTAATAGATTACCTGTCAAGTGCAATGAAGACAAATGGAGGCAGCTGCATCCTTTCAAGGTTGATTCAGAGCCCAGGTTTTAAATGCGCAACAGGGTGAAGGGATTTTTTTCCCCTCATACAGGTAATGCACAGGTAATGCGGTTTACGTTCTCATGAGAAATGACCTCAAATGTTGTTTGTGTGTGTGTGAGCGAGTGAAAGAGGAGAGGAGAGAGGGAAAAGAGAGAAAGGGACGCTTCCCTTCAGGATGATTTTATAATGAGATTAGCAATCGATCTCTTGTTGACCTCATGTGGCACGTTTATCAGTTTGTAATAACTTCCATGCAAACATCTAATGAGATCAAGACGCTGAAACAGAGCCAGGAGTACGCACCGGATGCAAGGGTCAATTCGAACCAGAAGCCGTGATGCAAATGAAACTACTTTTGGTTGTGAAATACTCATCCACATTATTTCAGTGGACTACTGCTAAAGGAACGATTCAGCTCCTTATTCTAAATGTAAAAAAAATAAATAATAAAACACTGCTATTTGTAGTTTTGCACAGAAGTGTATTTAAGAAGAGGAGGAATTTTATAACATTATATATGCACTCAGTTAGCATGGCACAAAATTGTCACATAATGGTTAAATGGGCAGTTTGTCGCTTTACAGTCCACTGTTGTGCAGTAAAAACAACAACAACATTACAAGAGTTTTTTTTTTTTTTGTTCACAACCAGCTTCAATGACTGTGATTAAACAACGAGAGGCGTTCGAGTCAAACTGGGACTTTTGATTGTGCAGAATATCAGAACACAGTTATGAGAGTTAAAACTCCCTTGATTTCTCTATATAATCCCCTTCTACACTAATGCACTTGTCACAGAGTTTCACTAACACTCGGAGACCATCGAGATAGAAGTTTCTCAGGAAGGCTGGGAGCTGTGATCATTCTGCCTGCTTCACATCTGAAACACTTCCGCAGGTTGTGACTTTTCAAGGATCAGGCATACAGTCTTCTTTCAAAATTTTGCACCATTCAAATGTTTTTCTGCGGCTAAGAGTCTCATCACCGTACTGTGATTGAACTGTTCATAAACCACGGATTGTGTTTTGCTGTACGTTCACACTAGTAAGCAACAAGTTGCTTGCATCATTAGTTGTTTGTCTCCTTTGGGTTTGTCACAATTATTACTGTAATGCAATGAAAAAATCATAGTAGCTATACATACTGTAGCTTATGAATTGAACTGGTTAGATTTGCCTGTCTTGGCTACATATACTGAGAGTCACCTCTGCTATGGTTTTTTCCTTTACTTTTTAGAAATGGAAATGCAGAAAGTAATTTATTAAGCTCACAGAAGAAAATGCGAGTAAGGGGTGCTTGTGAAACTCTATACAATACATTTAACATGTTCATTCCTTCATCATTAGTCATTTACTCATCTCAACAAGACATAATATCAAACAAGATTTGTCTTTAGGACAAGAAAAGTGATCAAAATGCCTGTAAACCTCATGCTGGCATAAAACTCCAGCCCAGGCTTCATCCTGTAACTGCCAGTTTATCATTCAACTATTCATCTTGAAGCGTTTAAGGAAATCATATAACGAACGATTCCAGCATGTACCATCCTTCGAGATTAAACGAAGATGAATCTTTCAAAATGTGTGTATGTATGCGTTTAACGTCATATCCACGAAGTGATCCTTCTCTCATTCAGAACGACACCATATGCCGAGCCATGCAATATCCGTGCTCACTAAACGCTACGGTGTGCGCCCTTTGACCCCGGTCTTGACCGAGGCAGCTGTCTCACTGCTCTTATATCGCCGCAGTTTGCCCTCCAGCTGCCCTGCGTGGTGTTTTTTTGATGTTCGGCATGCTCAGCCGACATGTTTAATCCAAGACTGCTCTGTGACGTCTGACGTGCTTGTCAAATAGGATTTTGAGTGCAATATAAACACCACTCACTGCTTCTAAATGACATTTGGGACATGAATGCATGAAAATCTTTAAAAAAAAGAAAAAAAAGAAAGAGAGTAACTTTTTCTGTATCATTACACTGGTTCAGATTTCAGATTCATGCCATTTATAAACTTTTACTTAACTTAAATCCTATTTAGTCCACATACAAACTTACCCAATCTTCACCCTGAACCACATCATATACGTTTATATTGTAATATTTGTGCCTAATTTGGTGCTAATTTGTGGGTTGGTGTTCTCTGAGACATTTAACTGCTAAATACCAAAAACAAACCAACTTCTTTTCTTACTCTTGCAATTTCTAAGTACTGTCGTAATGAGAAATCCAGACCCTGTACCCAAAGTCGCAGAATGCAGTGCAGCTGTTTGACGCAGGTGTGCTACGGCAGAGATTCGGCGATCTACGAGATGGCGAGCACAAAGGCAAAGATGGTGGCGTTAACAAGAAAGCTTTTTGAGCACAGTTTACAGGATTCGAGCACCATCACATCATTGTGTTTATGTAGAGATGAAGTGAGGGATAAATCCTACTGGTACTTCTAACAGCGTGGAAATCCTGTTGTGGGTAATGTAGGAAGTGGTTAACCAAAGTGAAAATAAACCAATATATAAACCACCCTCACTCTCTCCCACTCATTCTCTATACTGCTTTTTCTGTACAGGGTTAAGGGTGGCTTGGAGCCTGTCCCAGAGCACTTTGGGCACTAGGCAGGCCTGGATCCTATCCCGGGGCTTTTGGGCCACTAGGTTTGGTACACCGTGGATGGGGTGCCAATTCATCGCAGTTTACACAAGCACACTCACACAATATGGGCAATTTGGAAAGCCAATTAGCTTGACTTGCATGTCCTTAGACTATTGGAGGAGGAGTATCTAAAACCCAACAAACACTTGAACATGCAAACTCCATGAGCATAGACAGAAGGATGTAAGCAAACCTTTGACCCTAGAGGTGCAAGTTCAATTCCCACCCGATGCCCAAACCCCAATCACTGGATGCGTTGCTCGTCTCAAGCCTGGATAAAATGGGAGGATTACGTCAGGAAAGGCACGTGGCATAAAACCTGTGCTAACCTCCGCTGTGGCGACCCCTCGACAGGAGTAGCCGAAAGTCTAACAACAACACAACCAAATAAATCTTGAGCTTTGCGGTTGATTATAACTATCAATATGCCTGTCGTTCACGGTAGATTTTTCCTGTATGGAAATTTCATTTTGGCACTTCAGTCTTATTTAGAAAAATAAACTAATCTCGTCTGCATCTTGGTTATGTCTGTTAACCATTGGCGTTAAGACATTTCCAAATTCATTCAGACTAGCCAGCAAGCAAGCAAGCCCTGGAACACAACAGATGTTGCTCTTTGTTTGGCTGCTCACATTAAGGGGTTGTTTATGATCTGCACATTTGATTTTGCACCGGATGCCCTTCCAGATGTGACTCAGACATTTTTAACCCAGGCTTAGAACCAGCACTAAGGGTGATCTGCAACCCTAGGGGCGGAGTTTGGGGCCTTCCACGTGGCATGCGAGATCCATACCACAGAACCACTAATGCCCCCGCAGCAGCATAATAAATATGACTTGTAGTAAGTAATATTATGAGGGGTGTTCAAGTCAAAGCACGACTTTTGACTATTTAAGAGAACACAGTAAAAACTTCTTTTATTTCTCTATATAATCCTCAGCTACACTAATGCACTTGTGCTTGGATACCATCATGGTAGAACGTTCTTTCAGTATACTAGAGCCATGATCGGACTGCCGGATTCACGTCTGAAGTCTGGCCTCGCAGAAACCAGCACTTTAATGGGCCAAAGATATGAAAATGGCTTGGAGCGATGTCAGGACTGTACAGGGGATGTGGCAAAAACTCCCAGCCTAGATCGTGTAATGTGCTAAAAGTTATCTGTTCACAAGAATGACTGCATTGGGCTCTTGGCCAGGATTGTCATCCATGGACATACGGCCTTCTTTAAAACGTTGGCACCATTCAAATGTTTTACCGCAGCTAAGAGTCTCATCACTGTACTGTGTTTAAAGCCTCCTGTAAATGTCAATCGCTTTTACGCCTTCATTCACCAGAAATTCCACCACACATCCTGGTTTGACTTGAACGCCCCTCGTATTTAACATTTTAGTGCTTATGTTTAGATTTCAAAACATCCTTTGGACAAATGGTATTCCGGATCAGTGTCTCTAAAGGTCTACTGCAATTCCTACAAGTTGATAAAGTGCAGGGCTCTAAAGACGGCGATGCAAGAAAACAGAGAGTCAGAGAGGTGAGGTAAAAATCCGAAATGTAACGCAGCTGGAGCGTTCGTCAAGCGTTTATTAACAGCAGGGACACAAGGGATCATAAATATTTACCTTCTCTGGCGCAATAAGGAGCTGAGGGGATATCATTACCGAGCCGTCACTCAACATCAGGTCGGTGTGTCTGGCAGAATTATGAGGGGGGTTATGATGAATAATGTCATGACTCTTTTTAACTCAGGCACATTAACAGGCCCCGAGTGTGTGTGTGTGTGTGTGTGTGTGTGTGTGTCTATATATATATATATATACTGTATATACATATATAGTGTGTGTGTGTGTGTGTGTGGTCTGCTGGGCAAATGTGATTGTGCATGTGTGACACTGGGATTACAACACATCAGGCCACACAGAGAGAGTGGATGGATTGGGAGATAATCTGGATTAAAGTGTGAGAGGTTAAACACTTATTCGTCCAGCTTTCAGCTGTAAATCACGCAGAAGACAGACGCCGTGCGTAAATAGCGAAAATCAATTTTCCGTGCGAGTGAACGAGAGCTGCTTGGCGGGATCGTTAACATTCAGCGCCGATTCTTCCGGTTCTGCCGTTTCATCAACTTTAATCTGAGATTTGTCAAGACGGAAAAAATATCAACATTCTGCGTCTACGTCTCCAGTTATTAAAAGTAAATATGGAAGCTGGGGAGATTAAAATTACAGAGTAGTTAGGTTTGTTTGAGAGTTATTCCAAATTTCATCATAATTTAGTTAACTTATTTCCCAACTCTCCCTCTCTCAATTTCTCTCGCTTTCTCTCACTCACACATACACAGACTTTTCTAACAACCCTTATGAGGACCCACCAGTCCAATGTCCCCACATTGCTAAAGCTGTTACATCTTTCTATCCTTGTGGAAAGGTTTGGTTCCCATAAAGATATTAAACATACTTGTGTTTGTCTTACTACTTATTGTTATTATGACCATTTAGTAATAAATGTCAATGTGAATGGTAGGTCCTCAAGAGGACAGTGAGTGTGTGGATACATTCTTAATATGTCAGATATTTTTTTGCTTTTTGCGCATATTTAGAAAAAATATATCCATTATCCATATCCATAAAATAACCGCACTGTGTCCTCGGGGCGCTTCAGTTTCCTCCTACAATCCGAAGACACGCAGATTAGGTGTCTTCGTAATCCCAAATTGTCCATAGTGTGTGAATGTGTGACCTGCGATGAATTGACACCTCGTCAAGGGTGTACCCCGCCTCGTGCCCTAAGTCTCCTGGGACAGGCTCCAGGCCCCCCGTGACCCTGTACAGGACAGGTGCTGTAGAGACTGAGTGAGTGAGAGTGAGAGAGTGAGTGAACACCAACACTCCCCACCCACACACATACATACACATTTTTGTCTTTACTATACTTATGAGGACCTTCCATTGATATACGCATTATGATGTCTAAAGGTAATGTTATACCAAAAACTAAATGTAACCCTTAGGTCAGTAATTTAAAAAAAAAAAAACATTTTGGATCTTTTGCTCTTTCTTATGAAAAGCTGCAGTACAACCACACACACTCACAGACACAGACACACACACACTTTTGACCTACTACCTTTATGAGGATCTTCGAGTGACAACCAAAAAACAAAAACTTAAATCTCACTCTAATCTCATAACCCAAAATCACACTGTATTTTTTGTTTCTTTTAAATAAATGCTGACATTTTTACAAAACAAACAGATAAATAAACAAAAACATTGTTAAAATATGCCAACTGTAAAATATTCCAATCCTTGTAGAAACACTCGGTCCCCACTAAGATATAAAAACATGTCCACTTATGGTCACTCCTACAGTATGAGGACCTTCCATTGACAAGCTAAAAAAAAAAGCCTAAATCTAATTCTAACACCAACGTCAGTAATGGAAAATCCAACATTTTATGGTTTTTAGATTTTTATTTTTATTTTTTATAAATGCTAGAGTTTTTGCAAAACAAACAAACAAAAGCCTTGTAAGGAAGAGTTAAAGAACCGTCCACACAGCGTCAGATATTACAATCCTTGTAGAAACACTTGGTTCCCACTAAGATATGAAAGCACGTCCATGCACACACACACACACACACACATATATATACACACACAGTCAATGTTGTGGAGGAATAGCGCCCTCATCTGTACACTCACTGCAAACTAGACACAAATCAAAGCAACAAATTAACGCAAAGCATGTCTGGGGGGAAAAATTGCATACAAATGCATTATCATATTTTCAGTATTGTACACTTTTTATGCAATCAGTGCAAATACCCTAAGCAGAGCTGTTTGAGGTGTGCATGTGTGTGTATAAGGTGTGCATGTGTGTGTATGAGGTGTGTATGTGTGTGTGTTTGAGGTGTGTGTGTGTGTGTGTGTGTGTGTGTGTAAGAGAGCATATGTGTGGGCGTTTGTATGCGTGTGCTGTGTGAGAGTGGTGTGCATGTGTGTGTCCATCCCTCTTGCTGTCTGAGGTCTGCTGCTCCTGGCACGAGAAGGTAACTACCACCGCTCCGGCATCTGTTCCACCGAGCGCCACACACACCTCAACCCCGGGCCAGACGGACCACCGTGAGCTGCCGTCCTGAATAGAAATAAAATAAAATCGTACATCTTTTCATTTCACTTGGCCATCTGGAGACATAATGGCGCAAACGGAGCGAATTTTGTCTCGTTCATGTCGTCAACAGGCCACAACACTTTGTCCAATACCGAACAGTGTTTCTTTAATCTGGTATCAAAATAAGATGTGATGTTTTCCTCAGGAATTCATCGATATGATTTTTCATCAATGGTGCGTTCTAATGACTGAAAGGACTGTTAACTCTTTTTGATAAATAACGTTATGAAAAGTGCTCTTGGTGACAGACCAGGACTTGAGGATGAATGGCTTGCCATATATAATGCTAACTCACATCACCTGCATTAGCATTTTTGCAGAAATTGTTCTATAGTCATCTTTACTGATTTAAGGCGTCCTACAGAAAACCACTCCAATGCAACAACATACGCTAATGGCACCATAAATCACCTGTGATGCTTAGGCTCTACCTCTGCGCCATGTATCAGATGATAATGTAGCTAATGATATGGCTAAAGCTGGAGCATACAGTATGTGTAAACTATAAAAATCTGTTTCGCTAATTTAACAGATTTAACAGATTTTTAAATCATGTATCATAGCAGCAACATTTCATTAAATACATATTGGGTGGTAAAGGAAATTTTCAGAAGAATTAATTCCAAATGTCAGATCACTGGTGTCCTCACTACAGCACATGGCACTGAATTAACCAGACAGGGGGAAAAAAATCCATAACAAATGGAATAAATGAATAAATAAATATGCTAGGCAACATCACATAATTACTTTCTACTCGTTGTAGGCGACATGAAAATAGCTAGCTTTTATTGTACCTATGTAAAAGTTAACTACCTACTCCATTACACATGCAATAAAGAATGTCTAGTATAGATTAAAGTTAATTTGCTTGAACCTCCGAGTGGTGCAGTGGTAAAGTGCTCGCCTTATCATCCGGGGATCGCTGGTTCGAACCTCAGAGGGGAGGGATGAGAGATACTCAGTGCTTCCACATTAATCACGGCTCTACAGCCAATCAGGGGCGTCTGTGAGCTCGCGCACGCGGAAGGAACGGCTAGCGCTGTCCTCCGAGTGTGTTACTCCGCCCCTAACGGTACGTGAGCAAGCAGTTCGAAGAGATGCGGTCGACTGGCGGTTCGGAGGAAACACGTGATAGTCTATGGCCCTCCCGGCTGAGTGGTAGTGGTAACTTTAATGTGGGAGCGCCCCCTAGTGACGGGGAGGAATTGGCCACGACTAAATTAGGGAGAAAATCGGGGTAAAAAAAAAAAAAAAGTTAATTTGCTTGGTAGTCTACGTAAAATTAACTAGCTACTCAGCGACTATAAAAATAGTTAGTCTGCATAAACATTAGCTAGCGGTTCAGCTCTGCAAGCAAAACTAACCTTTTGCAGATTACTTAGGCTGCTTAAAGATAAACTAGCTAGTCATCTATATAAAAGTAGCTACTGTAGTCTGTATAAACATTAGCTAGCTGGTTGATATGCATAACTAACTTTTTGACCATATAAAATAAGCTGCTTAAATGTTAACTAGTTGTCAGCTAAAGAAGAAAAAACAAGTAAGTAGCATAAAATCAAATCAACTGGTCCGCTACATAAAATTAGCTACTCTGCAAAAAAGTGTGCTAGCTTGTCAATTATGACTAACAATGATTGCCTGTGTAAAATTAGCTCGTCTGCTTAAAGGTTAACTCGCTGGTCAGATACAAAAAGTAAATAGTTTGCAGAAAAGTTTGCTAGTTTGGCCAACCATCAGTTACCCTTTTGACTGTGTAAAAGTAGCTAGCTGGTCAACATGTTGGCTATATAACATTAGCTTATTTGTTTACTGAAGCTAGTCTTGTGTAAAAGTAGCTAGTCTCGCATGATAGTTAAAACTTCCTAGTCAGCTATATAAAAGGAGCTAGTCTGGTGTGCATGACTAGCTTTCTGTCTGTATACAAAAAACATCACACTGCTTAAGAGCTAACATAAACGTAACCAGCCTACATGATGAAGGTTAGCGAGCTGGACAGCTCACTCACTCTCACTCATCTTCTACACCGCTTTATCCTGTATTCAGGGTCGAGGCGGCCTGGAGCCTATCCCAGGAGTACAGGGTACAGGGTGCCAATCCATCGCAGGACACACACACACACACACACACTCATTCACACACTACAGGCAATTTGGGAGGAAACCGGAGTCCCAGGAGGAAACCCACCAAGCACGGGGAGAACATGCGCACAGAGACGGGAATCGAACCCAGACCCTGGAGGTGCATGGCAACAGTGCTAACCAGTCTTCATAAAATTTAGCTGTCCTGTCAGCAAGACAAAAGTTTTGTTGCTACATAAAATTAGCTAGTCTGAGTAAAACTAGCTAGCTAGCGACCTAGCTAAAACTAAGATTCATGTCACCATGTGACATAAAAATCCAAGCGTCCTTCTCTTCCTCACCTGTACAGATTGAAGTGCGGACGATTGCGGCTTCTTCTTCTTCTTCTATCCTTCGCTCTCAGCGTCGTCTGCATGCTGCACCACGGGCGGCTCCACCAGTTTCCCATACGACAGCGCCATCATAATCTGTCCGATAACAACACACACCATCCATGTTTGAATCATACTGTATAGTGGTTACGGTAGATAGTTTGCAGATGGCTATGCTCACACATTCAAAACGTTACCTTTCCTTATGCTAGCTTATTATTTCAATAAGTCGTAAACTTAGAAATTATATTTCTAAGCTACATGAGGGCACCTCTGACCTTTTTTTTTCCAGAAATCTACCCGAGCTTGCACTGACCATGATGAGTGTGAGGAGGAACAGCATCATTCCCAGCATCACATACAAGTTTCCGGTTAAACCTCCAGCCCAGAGCGGCCCCAGGATGGTGGCAAGACCTCCAACAGACCGCCGTACACCTTGACTAAAGCCTACAGGGCAGAAATATAAATACACACACACACACACACAACATTATAAGACACCTGGCAACAAGAGCTGGTGAGATTTCATACATTTGGTTTAGTTTGATTCTCACGCTCACCTTGCGTCTTCTCTGCGGTGACTTTGGAGAAGAGGGACACCTGGGACACGGCGATGAAGGGAAGCCCCAGCAGCTGCAGGAACACCCCAATAATGAACTCGGTCAGCTCCAGAGCAAAGCCACCTGATCACACACACATATGACAAGACAGTACAAGATAAAGGAAACTCTCCCATATACAGAGTGTTAGTGGAAAATCATAAGTTTTAAAAGAGACACACTTTGATTTTTTTTTTTTTGTTTGTTTATTGGTCATGGAACACTTTTTTGTGATCCAGGCAAACATCTGTGTCTTTTTAATGATCCTACATTGGTTATATTTCTCGCTGCGCACACAGCAGGCAGTCATAAATAATTAAAAACCGTATTGAGGAATTGTACATCTTCAATATGACAGGCTTCGAAATTCTTCTGCGCCCTAATGTAAGATATTCAAAATGAAATTTTCCTTTCATGAAAAAACAAAAAACCCCACAACACCTTGATATTTGCAAAGGGAAGTAAAGAGCATCGCTCTACACGCTCCACCTGGCATCAAACAGAGCCAGCATATTGTGGCTGTCCGCACGCAGGTGTGTGCCAGTCTGTCCGGGCATGTGGCCAACAGAGCTCATGCGTTTTATAACACACTCACTCACTCACACGCGTGCTTACCTTTGGGGTCGGCGAGGAAGACGAGGCACCAGATGCAGGCCACGCAGCTCACGAGCAGGCCGGCGACGAGTAGCACGCGCTCCTCTAGGACGCGGCTCAGCCAGCGCACGAGGAAGAACCCGCTGATCACCTCGATGCCGCACAGGCCGTACATCACGCTGTTGCCAAGCTCACCGAACCCAAAGTACTTCTGCGTCAAAGGTGTCACCATGGTCTGGAAAGGGCGCCATTATTACCAAGGGCAGACTTTTTTTTTTTTTTTTTAAATCAGTGGTTGTTTCCATGGAGATAGTGAGATGTGAGATCTCTTAGTGTAGTAAGTTTGAGACTTCATCACAGCAATAAATTAAACGTGATTAAAAATCTATTTTTATTTGATTACAGCACATGGCAATGTTTTTTTTTCCTCCTAAGTGGTGTCCAGTTCTTGTTAAGGCGTGGCCCATCAGAAACAGCTACCAACCAGAGAGGGTTTAGCGCCCTTCGGGGGAAGCGACGTTTAGCGCCGGCTTCCCCCGATGCACACGAAGCCGTCAAACTGCTGCTTGTGCATCATCATTAGACGGAGTGGCATTAAACACCCAGAGGAAAGCGCTATCCGCCCAGTCCACATGCGCAAACTGAAAGGCGCCCTTGATTGATGCAGCAGTGCAGGTGTGCCACCCCTCCCTCTCTCTAGGCTCCATATTAAGGATGACTGTAGCATCATCCGGGAATCGAACTCGCGATCTCCTGATGATACGTTGAACGCGTTTTAATTTTTGGATAAAAACTTTTGTTATATAAATCCTTGCACTCTTCGATCCCGTGCAAGCTTTCTTTAGTCTATTGATAAAACGAAAACTGAAGATGAAGAAGTCAGAAAACTTAAAGTGCTGACACTGTAGACTCCTTCTGTAAAATTATAACTGAAATTCTCCTTACAGGAAAAAATCTCCACATCAACAACTAAAACATCATGCAGCTGCAATACTAGTTTCTAGTTTCGGTGTAAGCTGTTGCCATAGAAACAATAACATTATAAGGAACGCATTGTGATTTACCTTTACAAAAAATGTAAATATGATTGAAGAATTTCAAATCCGTACGAAAACCCCCCACCCCACCCCCCGGCCCAACTCAACCCAACCGTAATAGTTTACTGAATGACGGCCCGAGTGAAGCGTCTCTGAGAAAGAACACACCTCGAGTGCGGTCTGATTAAAAAGCGTGATGAACTGTGCGGTCAGGAGAACCACCACCTCCTCCCTGAGGAACTCTAGACAAAAGAAAAGAGAGAGAGAGAGAGAGAGAGAGAGAGAGAGATGGATAAGTGAAAGAGACAAAGCTCTGGCATGGATCAATACAAGCTCTATCGCAATATCTCACAAAACACACAAACGTGAAAAAGGTTCACAAGTCAATAAAGACTTTCCAGGGTCTGAGATGATCTCCTGCAGTCACAGCAGGACGAATCGATGATGAGTGATCCCGCCCACCCACACACACACACACACACACACACACAATGGTGGAGGGTCTATCTACAGTATAATCCACAGCTCCCTTCACTCCGGGGGGGCGATGAGAGAGAGGAGAGACCGAGAGACGCCGAGCAAACAGTTTGGGGTTCGGGTGCAAAGACAATTCTGGAATGTTCTGAGAACCCCGCCCCCTAACATTTATAGGTGTTCCCTACAGCATTGCTCCAACATATTTGTTTGTACTGACATTAACAGAAAAAATATATATATAAATTAATTACAGTACCCTAGTGCCCTGTAGTGGAGAGGACTCCATGCCTAAATCAGATCGCTGAAACCCCTTCAGAAGAGTCATCAAGGTATGACAAGTACCCTTCGTTTTTGTTTATTTCTTCATAAGGTAAATTACAACTTAATTTAAACAAAAAAACTTTGCGAAACTGAGCGAGGTTAAGAAATCCTGCCTTCTGCATTATGATTGGTTAGAAGAATTCGGTCTCGTCTTTGATTCGTTAGAATCCTAGAGCTTGAAATTGTTACATTTTCAGCTGGAACATATCAAAAGCTAAAGTTTTGCAGGATCTCGCAATGAAATTATTCTTTATTTTTCCTCTCCAAATTATTTCTTACATTTTTTTGTCAGTGTTTTCTTTTTCCTGTTCCTTTTACTCGCTCAGTACTTTAAGTCCTTAAACTAGAAAAACACTTGAAAATGTTCACTTTCTTTGCCTCTTAATTTAAATTCACATCAAAATCTAATTAACAACAGTCAAATAAATCAAATTATAGCAAACATTTAAAAGCTTGTCTTAATGTAAGAATATGCGTCTTCAGCCGTCTTTATCTTTTTCATAATGTTTATATTATTCTTTAATTGTATATGTCAGGGTACTCTGCTATTTTAATGTGGCCAAAACATAGTCGACTGAGGTGATGCAATTGGAGCGAAAAAGGCCTGCAATTTTCTCATTTGGAGCTCGCCACTTAAGACATGGTTGCCCCCACGTTGTGACTAATTGGACGGCTCCAGTTGGATTCTGGATGTTTTGAGAACGTCCTTATGAAACACACAAAGTGTGTTAGCGGTAGCATCATGCTGAGAATAACCCTTGTGCCAGGAACATTGCATCAGAATAGCTATTATATCAAGACTCAGTCCTAAAGAGAAACCTGGAATTGTTTTTTTTTTCCCATCGGAGCTGCCGAGAAGATCTGTATACAGTATATTAACGGCCCCCTTTATAGTCCATTAGATTCACTAACTGTATATAAATGAATTTTTAAAAGGATTATGAAATCATTATATGTTCACAGCCCTGACAGGCAACAAAGCTTCAGCGAACATCAAACGCACCTTGGCTGGCACTGAACTTCTCAAAGGGGTCATCCAGGGAGCGAGGGCTATCTGAGGCAGGTGTTGCTCCGGGCTCGTCTGGCTCGAGTTCGCCTGAAAGCTGCGTCTCAGTCTGTTCAGATAGCAGCATGGTGGAGGATTCTGACCCCGCTGTATCGTCCTCACCCCGTGAGCACACTTCCTCCCTAACACAGCGGAGCGCAGTGTACATCTCAGGCACGGAGTCCAGAGGAGGGACGTCCCAGTACAGCGAAACCACGGCCACCTGGAGCAGCAGCCACATGGCACACATGAAGAGCTGGAGCATGCACAGGGGAAAGAGTTGACCTGTATCAGTATTACCTCATTATTATTATTATTTCTTTTATTAAACATCTGGATTGAATTGTTCCGAATGCAATATGAGCTGTAATTTTGCCAACATATGCAGGAAGGGGAAATTTGTCATATAATAAACGATTGTATTTTACGATTTAAGTATAAAACATGACAGACTGGTGTGATGGACCATAACTAGTTCAACATGAATATTTAAAGGTCCCATATTTTACTATTTCTTGAACGAGTTCCATGCTCCAGCTGAAATACTGCTCGGATAATAAATTCTTTCATAGCTTATACTCCCTTTATCCCTATGTAAAAGAGCTACTGCTGAGCCACAACACACAGCAAAGCTGAGCAACAATTTCAGGGGGAGGGGTATCTTCTTATATGAGGTCATTAGGGGGGTAAGTCGAATTTTGCTGTTTTAACCCCCACCCCCCAAAAAAAAAGAGGAAAAAAATGACTTTGTTTGTATATGCAGACTGGAAACCTACCTACTCACTTATTCAGGAGGCCTAGAGCCTGTACAGTTAGACTTACTATATGGCACGAGCCAATTTTTACGCACTACAGGCAATTTAGGGACACCAATTAGTCTAATTTGCAGGTCTTTGGACTGTGGGAGGAAACCGGAGTACACGGGGGAAAACCACCATGCACAAGGAGAACATGCAAACTTCATGCACACAGAGATGGGAATCAAACCTGGCCGGGAATCGAACCCGGACCCTGGAGGTGCAAGGCGACAGTGCTAACCAGTACACCACCGTGCCGCCTGGAGATTTAGCTGAAAATCTAAAAATGACAACAACAACAAATAATAATACTGCATATAATAATACTGCTTGTTTAGGAGATCTTACCCCAGGGGCAGTGTACTTGTTCACGATGAACGGCCCCAGGCGGAAATCACACAAACGCAGGAAAATGTTAAAAGCAGGCCCTAAAAGCAATAAGATACATCGTTATGAGAGAACCGGCACAATCAGAAATAAGAACGAATCGTATTTCTGGAAAAATATCTTCCCACCCTAGAGTAGAGGGGCTAGAAAGCGATATCGCTTTCTATCTCCTCTACTCTAGGGTGGGAAGATATTTTTCCAGAAATACGATTCGTTCTTTCATTTCAACAAGACGCCCTTCTGAACCCATGTATGTGCTGTATTAATGACCCTTTGCTGAAAATTCAATGGATGTTCTAAAATAAGTTCTTCTAAAATTAAAAACGTTGAACCTATATGCTGGCGGTTGTGCCAAATCCTCCATGTTTTTTAAACAACATAATGTATTTAAGGATGCTGACGATAAGGAAGTCCTAACACTATCTGCACTCATCTACTCTCTGTGTGCAGCTTTATTTTGTGCTTCCAATTCATTCAATTCAATTCACTTCTGTCTGAGGAATGCGTATAAGGTTTTAAATGACAATGTAGTCAGTTTTCAGTAATGTAGTCTGACTCTAAAGGATCATATCATATCAGACTGACCGATCAGAAGTCCGGCTTGGCGCGATGCCATCACAGCTGCAAACACCCCAGCTCGTTCTTCGGGGACGGTCGTCCTCGTCAGGAAGCCAAACAGGGACGAACCTGCGCCAGCGCCGACTCCTGAGATCATTTCGGATAGGAGTCGTGTTGCAAAGTGTACGTTTTTAAAAAAATTATCAACAAGACGAATGTGTGAGAAGTAATTAATAAGTGTTACCAACTTTTGTGTTTTGAAATCAAGGTGTCTAAACTCTCTCACCTGCAACAAATCGACTGGACAGGAGAAGCCACTTTGAGTAGCCAATGAAGTACATGAAGTTTCCTTCGTGAAGAAATAGTGAACAATACAGTATGAGCTACGCAAGGAATAAACCCATTTCGGTTATAGCAAAATCATCAATTACAGGGTGGTGCGGTGCAGGATGTTCTGAAGCTGGTCAATGATTAGGTTTTACTTATTAAAGAAATGAATAATGGACTGTACGGGGGGGATGTGGCAATAACTCCCAGCTGAGTTCCTGTAGCGTGCAGGTTATGTTGCTTAATGATGCATCCAGTTCCCACAGACAGCTGTGTCTCTTTCTGTAGGTTGGAGCCATTGATTTAAGGATCAGGCGTCCACTCGCTGAATGTCCACGAGAACGACTGCCATGGGCTCTGAGCCACCTCGGCCGGGATCGTCACTCACGGTCGTACGGCCTGCTTTACAACGATTCCACCGTTCAAATGTTTCACGCCGGCTTGTGTTTGAAGTCTTCTGTAAATGTCAATCACTTTTACATAGAAATTTCAGCAAGTCCCGGTTTGACTTGAACGCCAATAGAGAGAATTACTTTTATCTTTTGTCTCTTGATATAAAATATGACATCATTCTTTTTTTATAATAGCTTGTAAAATACGGAATACCGTTAACAAGCTCTTGCACTGGAGACTCCTTCCTAAAACATCACTATGTGAGCAGCGCATTCGTTTCCTATTTCGTGTGGTGCATCCGCCAAACTGGTCCCTGCTACTCTAATGTAATGCAATCAAGCTTAACAGTAACTCAGGTTTATGGCAACAAACTGTTGTTAATTATTTTCCTATAACCGCACACCCCAATGATGTGTTATTCCTGATCTATTACATGTTACTATGGAACTTTTTCGTCGTTCGACACTCACCTACAATCTCAAAAAGGTTCGAGAAAAGGATGATGGTCTTTGTCGTGCGGGTTCTATCAGACCAGCGCCCGAATAACGGCCCCGTCACCAGTCCGCTGAAACTGAACGCGGACAGGCCGAGTCCCAGGAAATACGGCGGGGCATCGAGGATCTGCAGATACCTCCATATAGTGGGGAGGATGACCGCTTAGAGAGAGAGAGAGAGAGAGAGAGAGAGAGAGAGATCATACTGTAGGTCAGGTTAAAGAAGTCATTCAACTGTATACTGAAGCAGAAGTTTGCGCTCCTCGTTTACTCTCAACAGTATCGTGACGAGAACTCGGGACTCGTTGGGAATCGATACAATCCCGACTACACCTTTTTGGTGATTTTGGGATTGGCAGGTTTACAGGCCACACCCCCTTCCATTTATGCATCATTCATTGGAAATGAAAGTTTTATAGGCCACACCCCTTTTTCCTGGAACTGATGCTGGACGTTATTCGCAGTAGCGATATTATAAACTCAGATCAATTTAAAACATTTTTTATGATAGTGTTGTAAAAAAGTAACACATTTATTTTAGCATAATTAAGAAGAATTTATTATAAGAGTCTCATATACGCCTGGGGTTTTTGGTTGCCAAATTCTTTTACACATTTTTTCTTTTTTTTTGTTTTCAGTAGTGCTTTTTTGGCACCTAGAGAGATGGTAACACACACACACACACACACACACAATTTGTATTCAGTCTTCAAACTATTCGTTCTCACCTCTAAATCCCCGGACACAGACACTCACCATACTCAACACCACTCAGGAAAAACAGCAGTCCAATTGTGACCATAGAAAGTTTCCTCTTTCGTCTGTAATCCATCAGCGTGCCTCCCTACAACGATCGTTTTTTTCACCCAAGCGCCATCATCGAGGAATAAACGGGAGACGTGCTGCTCTCACTTAAGGCTTTCTCTCCGGCATGAAAGCCGTCTCAATGCATCTCTCGCTCGCCTGCTGCTGATTTTTCAATCATGGTTACACACAAGAGGAGAAAAAACACAACCAGATTTTTTTTTTTATTATTAAATAAACAAAACCACTCTTGTTCAGGAGAGGGGTTTCTGTCTCGGCGAGCCTGATCGCGTCTTGCGTAAGGTCAAAGCCTCTGAAATAGTACACTGACCAGCAGCGGGACGAGGCCATGTATTATTAATCGTGTTAAAATAAAGATGAGTTGCAATTTGATTCCTCTTTTTTTTCTTTTTTTTTTAAAGTGCTTTTAAATTTAAGGAAATATGAACAGCATATTAGTTTCCAAAAGAGCCTTGCTGGGGCTGGTGTGTTTTTGGTCCTAGTCAAGTATGGATACTTTCTACAAGGTTAAAAGATTTTAAAAATGGTGGAGTTATTCTTCAGTAAGATTAAAGTGTTTTAGAATTTATTTGTCACATGTACTTTACAACACGGTGAAATGATTTTTTGTATATCCGAGTTAGGAAACTGGGGACGGAGCACAGGGTCAGCCAGCGTACAGCGCCCCCTGGAGCAGAAAGGGTTAAGTGCAACTTGGCGACGCTGGGGCTCGAACCTCTGACCTTCCGATCAGTAATCCACAACCTTAACCGACTGAGCCACCACTGCCCTTACAAAGTGTTACAATTTTTATAATTAAGACTTTCCTCTGCTTTTCTTCTTCTTATTATTATTTTGTTTTTACATAAAATGCTTTCCCTTTTTTTTACTGGATGTCAAGATGTGTTGTTCATCCAAAACAAAAACTTATTGTCCTCTAAAAAAAAAAGTGAACAGTGGAGAAACTATAAATAATTTCGAAAGGCAGCATCTTCCTGGATAATATCCCGTATCCTCAGGCCTTCACACTCAACATTGTGAATAGCGGGCTTGTTGATTGACTCGCGCGCTGCCAGGCCCTTTAGCCGCGGGAGCTCAAGCCGCACAGGTGTGCCGCATTGTATTTTTCGACGTTTCCGCGTTTTTAACATCAGCGTTTCGTGAATAATGAATGTTATTTTGATATTCGGGGGCCGTGATCATTATTCACGCATGGACGTGTTAATAAAGTGCAGTCGAACAAGTGTGAACACCGTATGAGGTCCGTGCTCTAGTCAGAAGCCTTTAACGAGAAACCGCGACGTGAGCCGCGCTGCCGCGTGAAGAAAGGAGGATGCATATTTGGGGGTAAGACGATTGATGTTTTTTTTTTTTTTCCTAATCTAAGATTCTCCATAGGACAGGATGGGTTGTGCTGTACAGCATAAAAGCCGGATGCGATATTGAGAGCACACATTGCAGATGATATAGCGGCTATAAATATAATGCTTCCAGTATTTTTTAATAGTGTTGAGTCCACTGGATTGTTGTATTTGTACTTGTAGGTTTGTACTATATTGTATTTATAATATACAGTATTTACAAAAGCCTCTCCTCATTAATTCATATGTTGCTTCAAAGTCTCCAGACTTTCTTGTATTTTTAATGCAGTCTTGAGGAATATTTCTCCAGACGTCCTGCAGGACTTTGTAGGCTCCCATTTGAATTTTTTGTTTGTTAAGCCACGCAGTGACCTATGAATCACTTAATGATTAAAAAGCATCTAACTTAAGGCATGACCGAGTGAGAAACAGCTACAGGTGATGACAGACGATCAGGCCGGTGATTAGGATACTGCTGATGCTGAATGCTGAGGGGTTGGAATGAGAGACGAGAGGGGAAATGAGGTCGCTGCTGACTGAGATCGTGCCATAAACAACCATTTTTTTATTATTATTTATTTATTTTTAGCATTTGTTTCCTGATTTTCTCCCCAATCTCTCCAATTCCGGCGTAACACACTCGGAGGACAGCGCTATCCGCTCCTTCCGCTTGCCGAGCTCACAGACGCCCCTGATTGGCTGTGATTAATGTGGGAGCACTAAGTGCAGCTCTCTCTAGGCCCTCAGCTGCGAGACGCTACAGCATCACCCAGGGTTCAAACCAGCGATCTCCAGATGATAGGGCGAGCACTTTACCACTGCGCCACTCGGAGGCCAAACAACCAATTATTCAATTTTATCTTCAGGCACTTTGCAGCCTGTCGCAGTAAAATGTGTGTAAAACTAATTCAGCCAGTTTGTGAAAGTTTTTAAGTTTTTAATAATAAAACCAGTCACAGGAGGGAGGAGGATGATGCAAAACTCAAGGGACAGCCTCAAAGAAGCAGCATCTTAAACAAAACCTTGTAAACACAGATCACCAGGACTGATAATGTAATCAGACCACGGTAATCATCTTTAATTGCAGCTTTATCATTCAAGGATCCTGATTGTATAATCTGACATGATGAACATGTTATCCCTCAGTCTGTTTGGAGAAACCGTCCAAGAAACCGCAGCAGTCTGATACTGGCTAACGTCCGTTAACGAGAACAGGGTACTTGGAAATCATTCAGGAGAAACATTGATTTTTTTAAAAAGAAAAAAAGGATAGAGGAAAAAAATAATAACTGAGGATGTGTAGAGTTTTTGATAAATAATGTAGCTGGTGATCGCGGACTCAGACTCGTAGGCCTGTACTGTACGCGTACACATCCAGCTGAAATAATGGTCCCGTTGGACATAATTATTATGTTGCCTGGCGGTGTCGGTTCCTATAGAAACCCCTGCCTGGGGCATTAGATCTCAAAAGGCAGGCCTGGTTGATTTTTTATTTTTTTAACTCTGGCTGTAAGATGCCCGTCCCCAAAGTGCCCTCCGCGGCACGGCACAGAAGCGTGTGCACCGAACAAGACCGGGAACCGTGTGAATCCGAGTCAAAATTAGGCATGCTTCTGAGTCCGTCCCCTCGAGGTTCCTTCAGCATTCCTGTTCACATCAACCTCCGGAGACGGCGCACGAGGTGAGGGCCTGCTTTTGGCAGGAAACTAGCAATCCATATTTTATTTATTTTTTATTTTTTTGGATTCGATCCAGGGGAAATAGATAAAGTCCTAGCGAGAGTTATAGACTCGAGGCTATGATGATATGAGCCATATGGATCATTAATGAGATATATTAAGAACCAATCGGTGGACCTTTGGGAAAAGATGTAAGCTAGATTGCAAGATGTGATACAGAGAGAAGTGGAATATGATAGTACAGTCATGGTGAAGCTGTTGGGCAGCTGTATACCAATAACTAGCATTATTTATTTTTCCCATTTATGATCAACTGCGTATTGAATCTGTGAAAATCCAAATGACTGGAAGTCGATTTTACTGTGTTTGACCAACGAGGTTCTACCTGAGTGGGTTAAATCGGGGGTATTAATAGCTACAGTATGAGTGCTATAAATGATCGCTCTGAGTCACCACTGTAAACCTCAATACCTTAGAAATAAATTTAAAAAAAAAAAAGAGTTTAGGATATGGCTCCACTTAACATGCTATGGGTAACTGATCAGAAGGTTGGCGGTTCAAACCCCAGCTCCACCAGGCTGCCATTGTGGGCCCCTGAGCAAGACCCTCAACCCTGTGTATTTTACACACATATACACACATACGTACACTACGACCAATTTGGAACGCCAGTTAACCAAATCTGCATGTCTTTGGACTTTGGGAGGAAACCAGAGTATCCTGAGGAAACCTACCAAGAACCGGGAGAACATACAAACTCCAAGCACACAGACCCGAGGTGAAAATCGAACCCAGACCCTGGAGGTGCAAGTCGACAGTACTAACCACTACATCACGTGCTGACCCAAGAAAAGCTACAAATGCTAAAACTGCACCACATGCTACAGTAACTCTTTCTACAGTATGTAGGTCGATGTGAACATAGCCGATGTGGTGCAAGCTTATGTTTATACAACTTTGCTCTTGCTAGCGTGTGTCTTAGCCTGACCTACAGTTGACATACTACTGTAGCATTCGATAAAAGTTGATAAAATAGATCAACGTTGGTTGATTTCAAGGTGCTAATTATAATAGGTAGGTAGCCATGTTTAATTTGTACACACATTGCAGTCGAAGTAACTTAGTAACTTAAGTAAAAGGACAACGCGTGATGCTAACAGTTAACATCAAGATGAATATTGAATACTCATCAAACTGAACTTACTATTACGTACTCAAGCAGTATAGGAGTGTTTACTTAATGAATTTAATGAATGCTAAAGTGGACCTGATGGAAGTTTTTTAAAAAAAAACATGATGTTCTCTTAAAATACTTCTCTCTTTCATTCCTTCATCTCAATCGTGCAACACTGTGCTCTTGCAGAGAGATCCTTCAGCACCCAAACACATTGCCTGAGTCACAGTCGAGAAGACACTATGGTGGTGCTGGTGCTGGTGGTGCTGAGAAGGCCAAAGCACAGATTCCTTTCTCCAGCGTTGGTGAGGAGAGAGCAATGCTCCTGGGCTACACCATGATGGCCTTCTCCATCCTCATGTACTTTGTGGTGGGGATCGTTGTAGTAAAGCCGTGTATCCACAGGTAACGGAGGACAAGCAATTGGAAATGTTACACTTCTATTGGGTTAAAAAATATTGTTGGATATTTTATGAAAATCAAGATGAAATGTTCATTAACTTCAATGTAATATTTATTATAGAAATGTATATTTTTATTCTGAATTTGTTTTATTGAAAAATGTTTTAACATGAGGGCTGAAGACTCTCATGAATATAGTAGCCTTGATGGAGGAAATGCAGCAGTGACGGGTGGGAATTGGATACGACTAAATTAGGGGCAGCAAATCTGATTTCTAATGGTTTCTAATGAAATTAAATAATTGAAACATGTCAGTTTGACAGTTTCCTCGATTATTCAGGTATGTTTAGGCTTTTCTAAAATAAACTCCCATTATAATTCTTAGCCTGAGTTTAACATGTTTATCTCTCGCCATGCAGCGACTGGCGAGACGCCACCAACTGCTCTCTGATCCAGACCGAGTTTCTCAATGAGTCTGATGAACGAGGCACCGCTTATCCGTGTCTGAAGGTCTTGGTGAATGTCACAGCTGTGACATCTGAAAGACCGTTGCATCTGCGCTACGATGAAGCCGCCGTGAACCTGAGCCCAGAGGTACTGCTGTTAATAAATGGGCATGATTACACTTCACACTTCCTGGATGCTTTGCTGATTGCATCTTTGTCCCCTTAGTGTTTCTACACCCCGAAAAACCACCAAAACAAATCCGACGTGGTAGAAGAAGCTCAAAGAATCAAAGAAGTCCTGGGTAAACTGCGAGGCCAGGCTGTAAGGTGCCACCTGAGCGAAGGGCGCTACCCGGAGGACGCCATCCTGACGAAGCGATACAACCTGCGCGCCGCGCTGCAGTGCCTGATGTGGCCGAGCCTCATGCTGTTTGGAGGAGCGATGCTGGTCGGTCTGATCATGCTCACGCAATACCTTTCTTATCTGTGTAATGAAACCATCCAAGAAGACGACGAAGAAATGGAGGACGGGCAGAGCACATTGGGGCAGAACAAACAGTACAGGTTTCTGCCCTGCAGAGCCTGGAGTCCCAGTTTAGAAGGGGAAGATTAACAAGCTCCAAGTGGTTAAGGTTCGGACCTAGCGATAAAATCCCAGGACTTCCCCTTGAGTGAGTTCTTGAGCAACACCCTTAGCCTTAACTTCAAATTGCATCATCTTCTTTAGGTGAGAGTATCTTGCAAAGGAATGTATGTGTATTTGTGCTACGGTCCTGATAAGCAGGATGTTGGACAGCAGGTTGTGTCTTACAGCTCCTGGGTCTGCAGATTGATCCTGAGCTCCTGCTACTATAAAGAGATGCACTTGTTCTCCCAGGATCCATGTTGGTTTCTTTCAGGTTCTCTGGTCACCTCCTATCTCTAGGCAGATTGGTGATTCTAAATTGTCTAGACGTGGATGTCTTATCCAGGGTTCATTCCCACCTCACACCAGCTGTTCCCAGGATAGCTTAGAGGACGAAGTTCTATGCATCTAAGCAGAGACACAATGGATAGTTTTGTTTTTGTTTTTTTTCAAGGATTTGGTATTATTTTGGTCTTCAGCATTGTGCCAGGAAAAGATCAGACCTCCAACTGTCAAAGCTGGATGTACTTATAAAGAAGCTCTACTCGGTTTGATGATCTGATATCCAGAAGCTTTTATTGTCTAGGGATAGAATTTGATCATGACATAAAGAAAAGTTCATACATGATGTTTCTTGTACAACCTGTGTGTACTGTTTGTCTGTAGTTTTACAGGGCTTGTTAGCCAAGTCCAAATGAGCCCCGCTGCATCTTTTAGAGAATACTGGTGACCTTTTCTGTCGTTTTTGTGACTCGAATGCTTGGCTGCTGTAATACTAATAGAATAGGACATTTCTTTGAAAAAGAAGGTCTAAAAGAAACTATTACTAGGGAGGGCAATCTACACACTATCATGGAATAAAATGTATTATTAATCTATTTTCCAAATGTTAATAAGAAGGAGATTTCTTTTCTAGAACTTTTCTAACAACATACAGGTTTCAGATTGATTTATTGACTTGATCATTAAGAATGCGAGCTGAACCGATCCATAATTTAAGACAAATAGACCAAGCTAGTGAGTCAAGAGCTGCATTACTGGAAGCTTTCTCAGCATCTGTTCATCTCATTGCATCAGTTTTGCCCTTTGTGTTGTTTAAATTGAAACCAGCGCTTGACAATCTGCCTCTTGTTAACATTCGTCTACACATGAACATAAGTTTGAAGAAAGTCTTTGGATTATTATTTTTTTACGTTTGCAGTGGTCTCGGGAAATAGTAGCACATGATTTTTACTAAAAGACTGCAATGATGGTGGCATTATGGCTTAAAATAACACTATTCAGCACTTTATCTTCGGTGTACAGAAGAGGATTAGGACCAACATAAATAAAAGTTTTAGTCAGACTTTAAACCCAGAATACTGAAACTAAAATATTTTTTTAATGCTGCTCCTAATCCGCTTCTGTACTTGTGAACTTCACTTCCAGGTTTCTAGAGACAAACTAAATTTTGCCTCTTTTTTTCTTATAAGTTTGGAAAATACTGTGCCATGGTAGATTTCTCATCAGTATCGCATCAATAAGTGCTTTAACCTTTTTAGCTTTATAATCGAATATATTTTTATGTTTTATATTTTTTATAAAAATATGTTAAGAAAAATATATACATAGATATATAAGTCTTTAGATCTTCAGCTTGTTGAAATGCTGTGTAATAAACTGGACTTTGTTTTCCACCATATTTATCATGACTGATTATTTTCTTTATTAATAACAGTTTTGTAATCATAGTGTTTATCTTTTTTTTTTTAATGAAATAAATATGAACATATTAGAGCACTCGCTGATGTGCTTACAGAGGATGGATGGACAGGTACTGGGTTTGACAAACATGATGATGATGATGATGATGATGATGATGATGGTGGCTTTAACCGCTAGCATGCAAGAAGGCCAGAAAAAAAAAGATAGGAACATGGCTCTGCTCCCATATAATCGGCTCAGGAGGAAATTGGCCTGGTGATCAGAGGGATGTAGTAGCGCAGGATGTGGCGTTGTTCCCGCACCATCTCCGAGATGTTCGACATCCCAGCATGAATAGCAGCGTGGTCCTTCTGACATTTTCGGGATGTAGAGGCACTGCAGAGTAATCCATAAAAAAAAAATCTATTTGCAGAAATACAGATAACACTCTCACATTCCATCATAAGCTGATATAATTGTACAGACGTTAGTTAGTTAGTTAGTTAGTTAGTTAGTTAGTTAGTTGGTTGGTTAGTTAGTTAGTTAGTTAGTTAGTTAGTTAGTTAGTTAGTTAGTTGGTTAGTTAGTTAGTTAGTTAACAAACAACACAAATTACGACTGTAATTTAAAAAGTTTTTTTTTTATAATTACATTTAAAAAGTACGGAAGACGATAATGACCACAGTTAAAAAGTTGAGACTTTAATTTCAGAATTCTCACTTTAAACTCAGGAATCCAAATAGACATTTTGCTTTTGTAAAACTGTAGAATAAAAAACATCATTTGACTATTATTCTTGAAGAAGCATGTGTGAAACCTTACCATAAGTGTCTTGGTACGAATTCATTCAGAATAATTACTAATCATTACTTACTCATTATTAGGGCCTACTCCTATTATGTTATAGTATGTAAAGGGCCCTTAAAACATCATAAGGTCTTAATATACTCAAAAATTCATGAATACTCATTCATCATAGGCTCTACTCTACAGGAAGTCAGTTATTTTTTTTTTTTTTTTTATAATGCACCCAATGGAATTTGATATACTCCTCCCAGGGGAATTATATGATCACTACCAAACTGGGCCAATATGATCTTAAGACATTGAGGATGCAAAATTGCGAAGGATTTTTTGTTATCTCAAACAGGTCAGCCATGATGATGCATTAAACCTTTGCTGAAAATTGGCTAATAACTTCCTGTGTCGCTTTCTGGAGGTCTTAACATAAAATTCTGTCTGTTCTAAAATTATGTCATAATGGTATTGGTATGTTCCCTATAAATGCATGTGCATCTTTCTGGAGTGCCCAGGCTTCTATGGCACAGGTGCTTGGGCCCGATCATCATCGCCTGCAACTATATTTTTACTTGCACTCTTAAGGGTACACAAGATTTGGCACAAATAATACTAGTAGCTCCACGAAAAGAGTTCTTATTTATTCATTTATTTATGAATCGGGAAATTGCTAGAATGTCATTATATTCAATGTCATTTAGCTGTTTTTTTTTAAATAATACATATACGCACTGTAAGCCACACCATTTTCAAATTCTCATATATTATTTCAAGTGACAAACTGTGAAGAGTAATCAGTAAATAATAAATGCGTTTGTATCTAACGTTAAACATCTTATCGTGATGTAATCCCTTATTGTAAACCATAACCTAAGGACATGGATAATTAGTTGAAATGTGTTGCTCTAGCAGGCATACAGTATATAACAGTCAACCTAATTACTGACCTTTTCTCGCTGTAACCAAAAAGGTTTTTCCTGAGGGTTCACACTGAGGTCTGCCTGAACTCGCTCAGTGTAGATTTTCCCAATCTGGTGTTTAGCTGAAGGTGATCTTGATCTCCTGAGGATCATTTACTATACTTCTGTGTGTGTGTGTTTCCAGGAAACACAACATATTGACACACAGTTGAAGTATCTGTGGATGAAGTATCATGAAATAAGCTGTCAATATTTCTGATTCTCCATCAGGACTCGGATTGCTATTTCCAATGCTGTACAACAGAAAATGTACGTTTCTGACCGTGAATGATTGCTTCGTCCTCATCTATCAGGCGATCCATCCGTCTTTCCTCTAGTGTCATTAAATTCCCCTCTAAGTACAGCCTTCGTTTTTATGACAAAGCAGCTTTGTCTTTTGTAGTGCTAATCCTTCCCTATCAGACACTAACAGAGCACTTTCCAAAAACAAGCTCGTTAATATTTATAATGCGACCTGCTCCGGTTAATTAACCACACGTTTCAGGACGGCTAATCAATTTACAGATGAATGAAGCTTCCTGCTCTTGTGTATACACAGCATTAATGATAACACTGAACGGCCTGAACATTTAAGCAACGCACTAGTGACAGGGTCTTGTTTTAGATGAGCAGAAAAGAACGATAGCACTTTAGGTAGGTGCAGCGTTTTCTAATGGAGGTGAGATGTTTGGGGAAAATACTAGCCTGAGGGATAAAAGTCAAAACATGTTTAGATATATAGCACATAAGAAACATATCTGTGTGCAAAACACGATCCGAGCCATCCGGATTCACGAGGAATTCTTTATCTGATGGGAGAGCATGATGGAGATGGACGCTCCAGCCAGAATCCACTCATGGAGCTATTCGTGTACCATGTGGTCTCACACTTGTACAGTGGACATTCTACACGGCTGTGTAATAAGTAGAATCAGTCGTATGGTGATGTTTTCTGTAAGTAGTTGTTTACGAAGGAGTCTCCAGTGTGAGTAACAGTCAGAAGGAAATCCGTAATGTTTCAATTTTCCACCACACTTTTGTTTTATAAGCTTAAAGACGACGATGGTTTTATAACCGTGAACCTGTACATGCTATTAAATCACTAATAAATTAAGAATTGCAATCATTAACTAATTACTGTGGTACAAGTGGAATAATAAACAGGGGGGTTCAGTCAGGGCTGAGATAGGTGGGATTAGATTAGATTAGATTAGATTAGATTAGATTAGATTAGATTAGATTAGATAAGATTAGATTAGATTAGATTAGATTAGATTCAGGTCAGTGCAAGAAGGGACATTACTAGACAAGTACTTTTTTTATTTCTTTGTAAAGTAAATGCCTAAAGTATGCGCGTTGGCAGAGTGACTTTAGTGGTTAGCACTGTTGCCTTACACCTTCCAGGGTTTGATTCCCACCTCTGGATCTGCGTGCATGGAGTTTGCATGTTCTCCCTGTGCTTGGTGGTTTTCCTCTGGGTCCTCCAGTTTCCTCCCACAGTTCAAAGACATGCAGATTAGGCTAATTACCGTTGCCCATAGTGTGAATGTTGACCGGAGGTCGTAAAAAATAAAAATAAATACCCCACCATTTCCTCCACGGTCATCACTGACCTCCACGGTCCCTAGATGGACTACAGAGGTCCCTAGATAGATGGATGGAAGCCTATGTGTGAGGTTAAGAAATTTTGGCTTCTGCATTATGATTGGTTCGAAGGATTCAGTCACGTCTGTGATTGGTTAGAAACCTAGAGCTCAGAGGAGGGATTTATATAGCTGTGTTTTCAGCCCAATTTAGCAAAAATATTTGTTTCACAGCTCAGGTCTTTTAGTTCAGACGAAAGCATAAAGATGATACGTTAGTTTTGGTTTGCTGTCATTTTCAACATCAGCCAAAAATCACAACAGAAGGCCAGTGGATATATTATATATATTGTGGTGTTTTTACCAGCTGAAAACTCATGAAGAGTTTATAAAAGGTAGTGTTTTACATTAAAAACAACACACTGACAGCAGCAGCACCAGGTAATAAGAATAAAACATTGTTAATGCAGCTAGTGGTTTTTTATATCCATACAGTCACCAGTGGCGACGCCCCCTATAAAATAAGTAAATAAAAAATTTATTTAAATGCAGCCAGTGGTCTTCAATCCTTTAACAGACTCTCCTCCCTGCTCCTTCGTCTGTCTGCCTGGTACAGCAGGGCCGCGTTCACTAACGAAAACCTACAAAAACATACAGTATGACATTTCATCAGACTGTTGTACGCTTGTGAATGTTTTGCAAGCAGTCTTGTTAGTGAACGCAGGGCTATCACATGTGCACAGTGAATGTCCGTGGATGCTCATTAAATTTAACATTTAATTTGGCGGCGTTCAATATATTAATGACATCAGATACTTCATTTCGTTTGACTTCTTTTCAAAACTCGTCCAGTACAATTCTAACTAATGCGAGTCTTCGGTCAGCGGCGTGTTCACATTTCTCTGTACCAGAGTTCGTTTGGAAGCGGCCCGACACCCACCTTTTCAACGATCTCGTTTCGCTTGCTTGGTGCGCACCGAAGTTCAGATGGCAGCGTTCACATTTAGAACAATCGAACCAGAGCTTGTTTTAATCAAACCAAACATGTCAAGTGTGAACACATCATCAGTGTCAGTCTATAAGACATTCATGGATGTTTAAGTGGTTTATAGATAATAATGAGGATGATTGTTGAAGTAAAATAAAAAAATTATAATCACAAAACTGATAAACACAAAACACAGTTGTCAAGACTGTGTTGAAAAAAGTCCGACCATCTGCATTATGCCTGGTTACAAGAACTCGTCCTCGTCTATTATAGGCTAGAAAGATAGAGCATAAAGGTGGGACTTAAAACTGTCATTTTAAGTGTAGTTTAAAAGGGGTTTTGCAAGAGCTCTCAATCAAAGGACCTCTTTTTTATCTACATATATTTGTTTATTATTATTATTTACCTTTTTTTTTTAAATCAATTGGGCAGTTCCAGTTTTGAGATTTTACTTTCTTGGACTTCTTAATATTCAGGTTGTCAGCTAGCCTGAGGAATAAAAGTAAAAAATAAATAAATGAAAAGTCAGTGATGTCCTGACAGCTCCCAGCATTGCGTTCTCACTCAGGGTTAATGCTTTTCCCTAGACAGAAGGAGATAATTACAGTTATTCAGGTATAAATTCAATACAGCATATAAATCAGAAGTGCAACACTTTGATTATAAGCTGTGTGTATGCTGGGAAAGCTAGAAATCATGAGGCAGTAATACATGGATCATGATGATAAATGTAATGAAATAATTCTGCAAGATGCAGAAAGCATAACATTTTGATTGTTCTTAGAAATACAAGTTTGTTTAGGATGAAGTGGTTTCGCCGATCTGATCTATAACAGGTATTAGACAGGGGGTGAAGTGGAAAAACACATTCTACTCATTATACGCAAGTCTGTGTGGAATAATCCGAGTGCTCTCTCAGTGTCCAAGTTTCAAAAGTCACTCATATTGTGATTACTTCTTTCTTTCTTTTTCTTCTCGGGCTCTCTCTCTCTCCTTATTTCTTCCTTAATTAGACACACAAGTTAGTTCAAGAGAAGGCCAAACAGCTTAAAAATGCACAGCGTGTGGTCTGTCTACTTAAATAAATCCCCTCGATCCGAAGCTAGCAGCTAATAACCTGCTTTGCTGAGTCAACCTCGATAATCGTCCCTCTTCCCCCTGCTGAACCAGAGCGGCACGCCGAACGTCGTAAAGGGCTTTTATAAGACCCGTGTGTATTCAGGGCTGGAGTGCAAAAATCTGCTCCGAGTATAAACGACTTATTTTCAACTGCGTTAAGCATTTTATAACCAAACGTCCACCAAAGTGTCCACCGCGTTTTATTTTTCCAAGGTTTCAGTCAAACGGTAGCGCATGTCCTCTCCTAACACTCTTTATCTTCATGCTCATATTGAGGCAGTATAAATTATTAAAGAGTAACAGTAATTACATCACTTTTCAAAGGCACGACATGAACAGCAGCCTGTTCACCATCTGCCGCGTTTCCCAAACCCTATATAAAGTATATTAAAAAATAAAAAATAAAGGGAAAGTCTTTGCTGGCTCAGCATTCTCTGAAGAGACGGCGTGGCGTGTATGTGGCACGCTGTCCACTGCTGATGAATTGATGCTTCACTGCCCGAAAGTGCTTGCAGCTGCATCATTTCTACTACTCCAACTAAGAGAAAACTTCTTCCATAAATGTTAAATAAACATCCCTTAACAGAACTTTTAAAACTGCTAGAATTTGGCCAATTATGAGGGACGTTCAAGTCAAACCAGGACTTCTGATGAAATTTCTTCAGGACTTCTGATGAAACTTTCTACCAGTGAAACGCTGATGATGATAAGTGCATTAGTGTAGCAGGGGATTATATAGAGAGATAAAGGGAGGTTTTACTGTTACTCTGCATCAAAAGTCCCACTTTGACTTGAACGCCCCTTGAAGATTAAAGAACTCACTCAGTACCTGCGGACGATTCAGAAATCATAATCGCAGAACTGAAATAGTCGGCGTCGGACAAAGTCAGAAATCTAATGGGAAGTCATTAGGCCTCCTGCGGTGAAAACGAGGCGAGGACTGACATTTATCAAACGATTTAAAGGGGAGAAAGGAGGATTTCTGAACACACCATGGCATCTCGAAATCTCTAAGCACACATACACAGAGAGAGAGAGAGCGAGAGGGAGAGAAATACACACAGCTCTGCTCCTCTTTCACACTCGTTGGCTGCGTTACAGCATCAGGCAATCACATAGATGAGTCTTTCACTACCATCACCATCTTCACCAACAAATCATAATCAAGCCTTTAGTCCCGGTCAAAGCAGGCATTCCTCAGGATAAAAAAGCTGGCAGATTATGAACTGAAAGGTGCACAGAAACGGAGTTCTTGACTCGCTCTTCCCAATAACAGCACTTATTTTCTCCTTGAGTGGAAAACGCTGTAGCTGGCGGAGTTTGTGAAGACGCATCATGGAAGGATTTGCTTCTGGCAAAGGAATATTAACACACACACACACACACACACACACACACACACACACACACACGCACATGTTAAAAGAGCATGAAGATCTTTGAAAAGAAAAATAGATTAGATTTGCCCTTTTTATAAAGGTATATCATCAAAAGATTAAGTAAGGCGATTAGAGAGGGGAGCGATTTCTAACCTCTCCATACGCGTAGTCATCTACATTCGCTGTTTACTTGCATGTGATAAAGCCTTCCTGAACATTTGCAATGGCTCTGGATCCGCACCAGAAAAGGTTCCATTTAGGATTTTATTTTTCCTTTTCAGTTTTAAGCTTATCCCTCTACAAAAAAACTATTTTGCTGAACCTTGTACCATTTGCCTGTACCAGCTCAGAAGTCTTCAAATGTTATTCAGATGCTTTGGTGGAGTTTTAGTTTTTAGTTTTGGTTTATTCCGAGATCATTTCTGACAGGAATGGATATCTTAACACCAGTGTCAGCTGCTAGCTTTTGAAACAGGGGAAGCTCATATTAGGCCTTCATCATAAAATTCATTAGGCTATGTTATTTGTACGTAAATTCTGGCTAGTTTCTCCTTCCACGAGCTACTTTAATTATATGAACGAACTAACTTTACAATGCTGAAACA
>JAQMYK010000001.1:35377092-35389324 GCA_030014345.1 Clarias buthupogon
CATGAAGTTGAACGCGTTCTAGCGCACTTTTATTAAAACCAATATAAATACGACAGTGCATATATGAGCATTTATTTACTGACATAGTAGAGGAGGCGGAGCTTCCCTTGTAGTCTTAGAGCAGCCGCCACTGGTTAACATATCATAAACTTCACTGATAATGCTTGCTAACTAGCTAACACATGCTAATCTGGGTGGATTTCTGAGAAGATTAGATATCCTGTTCACTGAAGTATATAAACCAACATTTAGCAAACACAAGACAGATAAATCTAACCTCTTCTTGCTAATTCGAATTCTAAACCTCCCTGCTAATGCTACCTGGCTAATTAACACAGGACAAGCTCACCTGAGGTGATTTTTGCCAGGATATCTTGTTCATATTTGGAACGTCCCTGCTAATGCTAGTTAGCCTGTTAACAAATACAAACTAACCTGAAAGAACCTGAGACAGTAGGTGTCTTGTTGACAGATGCATGTGAATTTCCCTGTTAGCGCTTGATAAAAAAATAAAAACATAATAATTTTTTTTTTTAAACTAGTTAACACAAGCTAACCTGAGGTGATTTCTGACCGAAAGCGAACTAGGTTAATCTTTCTATTAAAACTAATAGAGGGTATTTCTGAAAGGATTCAATATATATTTTTATAAAGGTTGTTCGCTTTTCATGCTATTGCTAGTTAGCTCACTATGAAAAAATAATCAGATGGGATTTCTGACAGGATTAGAAATTTTGTTTTTTATAATTAATATTCTTGTTAATGCTTGCTAGCAAACGCTAACATCAGGGAATTTTTCAGAGGAATTAAATTACAGTCCTATGAATTTCTTTACACTTCCCTGCAGAGTATAGCTAGCTAATTAATATAAGCTAATTTTAAGCAATTTCGAATATCTTTATATGTCTTTATATAACTTCCCAGATAATGCTTGCTAGCTAACATAAGCTAACCTCAGGGGATTTTCTAGTGAACTGGATCTCTTTATATTTATAGAACTCTGTAAAATTCATGGTAGTAAGAATGAATTGCTAAAATCAGCTCGTCTGATGGGATTTCAGAGTCAAAAAAAATAATTCATGGTACTGACTATATGGTCAATGATTATAATTTTCCTTTGTTAGCTAGATATCTCGTAACCTGATAGGATTTTTATTTATTTATTTATTTTCTTTTAAGGCAATTAAAACACACTTATTACACAATAAAGCTACCTAGACGGATAAGATAAATAAAAGTTTATACTCAGTATATCAGTATTCCGAGCAATCGTAACCCTACTTTTTATTGTACATTCATTCACTCTTTTTCTCGAGAGTTTATCCTGTACAGGGTTGCGGGAATCCTGAAGCCTATCCCAGGAGACTTTGGGCACGAGGCCTGTACTCGATACCAATCCATTGCACACACTCATTCACACACTACGGGCAGCAATTTGGGAACGCCAATTATCCTAACCTGCCTGTCTTTGGACTGTGGAACATGCAAACTCTGCGAGGCAACCCGAGGCAGGAATCGAACCCTCAACCCTGGACCACTTCACCACCATTTATTATTATTATTGTTATTATTATTATTATTATTATTATTATTATTAGTGTATTATACATAGCACACATCCTTATATTGTAAATTTTAGTTTGCAGTAAACATTTGAAAAATAGTAATACATGATGTTAATTCATTAAGTGAGCACTGAAATGCTTTAATGTACCGTTTAAAAGTTATTCAAATATACTGTGGCATAACCTATGTATATAAATACATAATAAATAATCAGCATAAACATGTACACAGATGGTCAATGCAGCATCACACCACCGAGGGGCTCTGTTGGCATGCAAACATGGTTCTGTAGTTCAACTCATATTTTTAGTAATATTTGAGTATTATGTATTGTGTCATTATTTTAAAGGATAAAACAGATAAATAATTGAGTCAGATTGAGATAGAGACCATGTACAAAAACATTTATCGTAGTACGTAATTAAATCCATTGTTTATATCAAGTGTTCGAGTTAAAGCAGGACTTTTGATTGTGAAAAATAATTATGAGAGTGAAAACTCCCTTTATTTCTCTACTGTATATAATCCCCTGATACACTAATCCCAGTGTTTCACTAGTGCTTGGATACCATCAAGGTAGAAAGTTTTCTCAGTACGCTCGAGCCACGATCGGACTGCCTGCTTCATGTCTGAAACGTCGGCCTCCCAGGAACTCCATTAATGGCCCAAACATGTGGAAATGACTTGGAGCGAGGTCAGTACTGTACGGGGGGCGTGGCAATAACTCCCAGCCGAGTTCCTGTAATGTACAAGTGGTGTTGGTGAATGATGTTGTGTACAGTTCCTACAGACAGATGTATCTCTTCCCACAGGTGGGAGCTATCGATTTTCACGGATCAAGTGTTCCACTCGCTGAATGTGCAGTGGGCTCCGAGGTACCTCGGCCGGGATCGTCAGTCATAGACGTGCAGCATTCTTTAAAACTTTTGCATCTTTTTGCAAATGCTGTGCTTGAAGTCTTCTGTAAATGTCAATCGCCGGAAAGTTCCTCACAAGTCCCTGTTTGACTTGAACGCCCCTTGTGTCTGTATGTATATATAATGCTTTACTTGTTATTACATTACCAGCATCCAAAGTGACCAAATCACCAGAAATGGCATTTCCACAGACATGGAAATGTCCACATCTCCTCAAATAATTTTTTTTTTTTTTAAAATCTATCACTACAGACATTTATCATTTCCAGGGTTTTATAACTTTTCGGTAACATTCTACCATCTTTTATTCATATATTGCTGTGTTTATCATTTTAATGTTGATCGATGGCCAGTGGTTAGAATTTAAGCCATTGAGAACATAAACATCATGTTGGCTATAAAAGGCTTACACAGTTTGTGTGTGTGTGTGTGTGTGTGTGTGTGTGCGGCCATTAATACATGAACACACGCCAGGATCCCCGCTGAGCTCCATTTTCTGCACCCGCATTTAAAATAAGGACTAAAGTGTAGGAGATTGTTGAGTTCCCACAACACACATCAGCCCCCTGCTGCGCTCCTATTTCTGCAAATCATGCTCATCTATTACGCAGAGAGCAACCTTTCATTTCCCGTGCACTTTTGAACACATAATGACGTGACTCCTTATGCTCATGGATAACACTTCACACTTTAAGAAGAAAATCAAGACGAACAATGAACAGGAGTTAAGTCATTTCCCGAGAACTCGGATAGCTTGCCTTCCTGTTTATGTGCGGTCAGGTGTTTATTTTATTTTATTTTTTTTTCCAAAAGCAAAGCAGAATTTTAAGCACAAAGCAGAGCAGTTGAAGTTAAAGGTCAGTAGCTCTCGAGTCATCCTGGGATTTGAACTTATGACCTTTGGATCATTAGATCAGAACTGCAACTGCTGAGCCATGAGTTACACTGCGGTGCTGCTGAATTCGGGATTCGGATTGGTTGTAAGGTGTTGATCGATTTTCAGTAACCGCAGCTCTGACAGTAGTTAATTGAGTACTAGGGGAACCCCACCTGAGTGCAGATCCTGACTCCTGGCTGCTACCATTACCTGAGCTCGGCCTGATGTACCCGTTTTCGCTGTAGACGATTCTGTCTACTGTTACATTTGGCAGGGAATGTCCGACACAAAAACTGATGCTGATTCTGCATACTGTTACTATAGGGAGAGGGGAACACGTCTGTGACACACCTGTGACAGATCTACCAGTGCAAACAATCAGAATGTTTTGATTGATTGATTCCATTTTATGCTGTATTATTATCGCTTTCAGTGCATTGCTGTCTGTTTTTTTTCTTTTTTGTTGTTGTTGTTTGAAAAACTTGGAAACTTCAATAATGTTTTAGAAACATACAAATACAAATAAATAATGATTAACAATGATTTATGTTGTTTAATAATGGTGTTATATTAATTAAATGCCTTAATAATGGTGGTTTTCATGGTGGCTGCACTATATTATTATTATTATTATTATTATTAGTGTGTCACTACACACTATAAAATGGACTATGTTGCCATTTTTATCTTGTTTTTGACTTCGTCTGTTTGTGCAGGCGTTCCTCACTGAATGTAACAGTAGGCAGCGTCGTCTACGGCACCCTCGTGGGCACTGATTGTTTGTTTGTACAGGTAGTTCAGTTGTAGGCATGTCACAAACGCATCATTTGCTTAATGTAACTGTAGGCATCATCATCAACTTTTATTTCATCCTGTGAACGTGTCACAAGCGTTGTACAAAGGTGAAAACGGGTTCGAGCTCACAGCTACAGAAACCCATGAGGAGCAGCAGCGAGTTGACACCAAACGCTGTTTACAGGTAATAGTAGCACGCAGGCGTCAGGACACGGGCAAAGCCATGGATAAACCTCTAGTTCGCAATAAATAAAAAACAAACAAATAATAATAACTAACCATAACAACAACAATTTGCAACTGAGCTTAAAGGTGCAATTGATTTAGATTTTAGTTTTTTATTTTATTCCTTCGTTGATTTATGAGTAACCTGGAGGTATGTAGGACTAAATATTAATGTATTTGTTTATTTCTTATACCTGGTTACCATGGATCTAGGGGGCGGAGATTTGAGAACATGAGCGGTAATCATTCACATGCAAGAAACCTAATCTTGAAAAAAAAAAAAAAACCATTAAAATAAAACTAATTTAAAAAAAGGAATTAATCCTTCAAACTCAATGATTGTTTTGCAGTTTTTTATAAAAACACAATATATAGGGCCCAGGATTGTGCAGTATAGAGTGACATACAGCAACAAATAGGCAATATGTTGAACTGAGTTTTATTTTATTTTAACCAACTATTTAAACCTGACTGAGCAGAAAATGTAAAAATGGTTTACATAGGCAAATAAATAGCACAGATACACATGATCACATGTTTTGAGGGTTGTTATTTCTATGACCAAACAATAATACTGATACACTCATTTTTTTAAGGTTCTACATAGTTGCAATGTTATTCCCATATTCCGGTAATGGTCAAATTTACCCTTTATAAAAATAATGATAACTTTTGTTCTACCTGACATATCTGAAAACCCAATGGCACAGTTTGATGTCTGAAACCTTACATATAAGCACATATCTATTTTTTAATCATCATTGACCCATGCTATGTTGCCGACGAAAATCTGTGCCGCTTAAATTTTATTACATAGTGCACTTTTAATGACTGTGCAAAGTTAATTCGTTTTCATTATAGTAGTTGTTATAAGTATTTTTAGGGCCTGAGCACTATGACAGCCATCTGATGACATCATAGTGTGTGAAGGGCTTTCCATAAGCATCAGGACACAGGTTGGAATCTGCTGCCATTAGGATGCCTGAGAGTCTGGGCCCCGGGCGTGGCACAATGCCTTCACGTGAGATTTAGCTGCATATCTCATACACACATGCCCGGGCGGTGATGGCGCAGGTGACTAGGCCCAATCATTGCTGCTTCGCAACTATATCTTACAATTAAAATAACATTGTGTGTGTGTGGTTCTGTCCCATCATTTCTGTGGCAGTTATGTACCGGTTACCAGCTCGACACCCGATTGTATCTGAGCACTGACATTTAAAAAATGTAAAAATAAATAAATAAATAAATAATAATAATAATGAAAATAATAATAATAAATAATCCTGCATACTTCTTAACTAAATAGTACAATGCATACTACTCTAGCACACTACACAGTAGTGTGTGTACTGTAAAGCACAACTGTAGCCCTGGCAACTTCCGCCTCATTTTCTCCCGGAAGGTCACAGAGTTTTTTTTTGGTGACGTCAGTTTTGCTTCCTCTGAGCCGACTAGCTCGCTCTCCCGTGCGACTTTCTCAAAGTCTGATTTACTCCGTATAACACAGATTAATGCTCATTGCGCCTGCGCAAACAAACACAAAACAACGCCGTTGGAGTTTAAACAGATCAAACAAGATCTCGTGCGACGTCTGGATTAAAAAATATATTTATATTAAAAACAATCCCCGGCGCGTGACCCAGGATCTCAACGTAAGCACTTTCAAGTTAGCACAAAGTGCGCGAGGCCTGCTCGCGTGCGCTAGCTACACGGCTAACACTGCAGCCGCGGGTAGCGCGCGCGGTTTTTCTTTCTCATTCTGTGATGTTGTAGGAAGATTAATCGCTCCACATTTACAGTTGTAATATTTTATGACGGGTTTTTTTTTTTATGTTTTGTTGACGCCGAGGTCACGTTTCAGAGAGCTTGTGTGTATGTGTCTGCTAACCGTGCTAGCATGTGCACGAGAAGGCTGTCTGCTTCGGGTCGCGTCCTGAATGGAGCGGTTTGGGATGTGAGGTGCACTACAATCCGGCGTCGACGCCATTTTAGTTTTCGTCCCCTGTGTAGTGCAGTGGGGAGGTGGTTAGGATCGAGCCGGAGTGTGGTAGTGAGTTGGGGGATGGGTGTTTCTCCGAGTTTTCTTTTCGTATTAAACACACGGTATTGACCAAAGAAACGTTTAATGTCGATTTAATATCAGTACAAAGTCTGTAATAACGCAAATTTAAACACATCTCGTGGTATTGAACTACATTTATAATAGGGATTTAGCTTAGCATTAGCTAACTTCTTTTGCAGAGCCGGCTTTACCGCTAACGCTTGCTAACTAGCAAGCTAAGTAGCTGGTTGTTTATTTGTCTTATGTTCTATTTCTACCATTAATACTACTTACTACTACTACTATTAACAATAAAAATCATTACAAAAATAACAGTAATTTACACTTGTAGGTTAAATATTGAAACAGCTCGGCATTTTAGCTAATAACCAGTTTACATTTGCTTGCTAACTGAGCGCCAATGTGTAAGCTAAGCTTGTGAATGTTCTATAATCTGCAAATAATATAGAATTTAATATATTGTTATATCTATAACGTTATTGTAGCGCGGCGGGTTCTAATTAGTTCCATGTGCTCTATCCCGAAGTGCACTATTGCGCGCACGCGTTGTGTCAGCTTGAGATTTGGGACACTTTCTGATCCCCCTGAAGTGATTTGTGACGCCACCCTCAGCATCTTTACTTTTTTTTTTTTTTTTTAGCGTGTTTGTTTGTTTTCCTATTTGTTTAGAAGTGGACCACGTGACCAATGCAGGCACTGGCGTTATTGTGGCATTATTCCATCCTACTTGTTTATATTAATGTGTGTGTATCTAACATCTTTTCGTAAATACTTCTCTTAGGCGAGAATGACAACCATGCACTTTTAATAACCCTGCGCATGTGCAGAGACTCGCAAAGGCTCGTTATTGCTCTTAAATCTTTCAGATTTTAACTTTATAATGTTAAAGGCTAAACCGTTATACGCAACATGAAAATCTCCATGCATATTGTGAGGTGAAGTTTGTTCCACGCGTCATTGTCCTTAAAATGCTTTTGATCTTCAATGAATTTTATCAGTGAACCTAAAACATTGTTGTTGTTTCTTTTTTTTGTCTGTGTCTGTATGCATTTGTATTGATTTATTCTGTTTATGTCATGCGATGTCTTCTGACTTCTTTTATTAACATCTGACCAACAGGGTGAAGAGTTTCCGCAATGCTCACCAATGGACCTCAGGTGTCTGAGCGTCTGATCCACGCTTGATCTCATGGTGAGTTTCTCACACACACACACCACCGCACACGCTCATCTAAAAAATCGTGAGAATCCCATCATTTAGGGAGAGAAAGGATCCAAAGATATGTTCGTACCCGAATCATGCTTTCTGTATAGATTTACCTGTAAGACCACTCACTAGCTAACGTAAACATTAATAATTTAACTACCACACTTCTATAATGTACGGCAGTTTAAATTTCTTATTTGTATTTTGAGACTTAAGAACTTTGTGCTACGCTCACATTACCAGCGTGAAGTGACTCAATAATTGTATTTTTTATTCCAAAAAATTATATATCTCTCAATATTTGCAGACCGTGTATCAGAAATATATCCGATCTGAGTCACTTTCGTACACGGTCTTTGGTGGGATATGCGTCCTATTTGCAGTCATGTGACTTGAACTCCTATCTCCCTGTTTTTATTCAAATCAAATGACCACATATGGAAGTGACCCAGACTCCGAACAGGCAGTTTAGAAGTCATGTGACTTTTTGGCTCTGAACATCTGTAGGGCACACGCTGATGTCATCAGGCAGCGCCGGCAGTGTGGGGATTTCATTGCAGCGCTAGCAACAGCTGATAAAACAGCTAAAGCGAAGCGTCTTCCTTCCTTCCTTCCTTCCCTTCTTCTTCTGGACCTCAACAAACACAGCCGACTAACTGCTTGTCGTTCCTCAGAGCAAAACCTGGAGCTCATTTAGTTTTCTAAAATCGCATCCGTTGTTTGAGTCAGATAAAACACACGATTAAACACACATCCACATACACCGGAGACGAGTAGGTGCCATATCCCTCCTGACCCTCAGCTTCCTACCTTGGATACGAGAAAAAATTTTTTTTTACTGTGCTGTAATGTACATGTGACAAATAATTGAATAATATAATTAGATGAACTGGCTGATCTGCCAGTGACCAGAATTGTCTGGTTTTCCATTTGTTTGGCCGTGACTGGGATGTTCATAAAATCGAGTTGATTTTAATCATACCCGCACCTAAGAGCCGTTCAGGTCACACAAACGACCCTCATTTCCACACCATCGTGATTCTTTCAGTGACTCGATTTGTAACTTACTTTTTTTTATTAATAATAATTAAAGAAAGACGTGTCGTAATGCAAAATGCAATTACAGACAGTGATGTATTCACGAATATAGATTCATATCTTACTTTTCTAAAATATTATCCTAATTATTATTAATTTTTTCATTCCGCTCTCCACAGGCTCCTTTCTCGCCCTGACGTCTTGGTTTTTTGCCAGGATCCAAAATGAGCATAAGCAGCGATGAGGTCAACTTCCTGGTGTACAGATACCTGCAGGAGTCGGGTAAGGAGAAGGAGTAGTGTAATGAGGACGATACATGCTGCAAATTATAGCTGGCGTATCACTAACTGAGCTGAAATTCATCTCCGTGACTAATCCGGCATGCTAATGAGCAGCACGGTTTGTTGAAGAGAGACGAATGTTTACTATCTAGTAAAATTTCTTAATCTCTCTCTCTCTGCGCAGGATTCTCTCACTCAGCATTCACGTTTGGCATAGAGAGTCACATCAGCCAGTCGAACATCAACGGCGCTCTCGTCCCCCCCGCGGCGCTCATCTCCATCATCCAGAAGGGCCTGCAGTATGTCGAGGCGGAGGTCAGCATCAACGAGGTGAGTGTGTGGAATTAAAAAGTTTTATAAGTATCAGGATTTTATAAATATCCTGATTGGATATTACACCATCCCCTCCCCCGCCCCACTTTAAAACCGTTTAAACACTACAAACTGGCTTCAAATAAAAGACTTAATTTAAATTAAACGAAGCAAAAGGGCTACATTGTTACTGAGCAGCGTGTACCTTATTATTTATAAACAAACTTGCGTGAATTTTGTATGTGGTAAAAAAAAAAATGACTATAAATATCTATCATTATAGTTTAATAGACCCTAAATACTTTAATTTCATTTCAAACTTAGCTTAATACATTACTCTTAAAAAATAATATCAATGTAACCCTAGTACTGTACTGCTGTGTCTCCCGCAGTGCGAGAATGTAAAAAACAGATGTTGCCCCTATATTTACTGTAACTCAAGCAGGCGTGTTTTCTTTGGTATCGGTACTTTAGGGTAAATACAGTAATAATTCACCATCACCAAAGCCATGTTTTTTTTTTGCTTTGTGTTCTCTCTAACGTACTAAAAATTGTATACAGTATTATATTTTAGATGAAAATTTTGCTGTATTGATGTTAATATTTGTTACAGAATTAATATTGTCATAAAATGATATTGTTCGTGATAGTTTAGCATTACAAATCACATAAAATATGATGTATTGGCACATAAAAAAAAGTCTAAGTTTTCTAAGTAAAAGTCTGCGAACGACCGAGGCCACAAACTCTGAGGATTCGACTCTATGATGTTGATGTATTTCTAGTCATGCTACCTTTCTCATCATGGCTACCTCTCACCTCATCGAGCACTAATCATCCATCTCGGTGTTCTCAGGACGGCACTCTTTTCGACGGCCGCCCGATCGAGTCTCTGTCCCTGATCGACGCCGTGATGCCCGACGTGGTGCAGACGCGTCAGCAGGTTTACCGCGACAAGCTGGCGCAACAGCAGCAGCAGCAACAGGCAGCGCCCGGGACGGCAGGCAGCGCTGCTACCACCACCACCACCGCCGCCAAGAATGGAGAGAGTGCGGCGAATGGAGAGGAGAATGGCGCACACCTCTTATCTAGTAAGAGGAGACGCAATACTCTGGAGAAGTTGGGTCTGGAAATAGTGACCTAAATGAGAATCTCTGAAGGAGGAGATGGTCTTCTGATTTTGTCATGTTTTTTTGTTTGTTTTTTCATGATTGTTTTTTATAATCCATTTCTTTTCTCCGTACATTCACACGCTCTCGTATTTCTTTCAGACCACCACTCAGACATGATGGAGGTGGACCGGGCGGTGGAGATCCCGGCCCATAAGGCCATGGTGCTGCGGGGACACGAATCCGAGGTGTTCATCTGTGCCTGGAACCCGGTCAGCGACCTGCTCGCTTCAGGGTCAGTCTCATCCGTCTAGACAAACCATGCATTCGTATTCACGCGGCGTGCGGAAACGTTAAAAACGCAGACTGGAGCCGAAACATTGTGCGCTAACTTGTGCCGTGTGCGTATTTAGGTCCGGGGACTCGACGGCGAGGATCTGGAACCTGAGCGAGAGCAGCTCGGGAGGCTCCACCCAGCTGGTGCTGCGCCACTGCATCCGAGAGGGAGGCCAGGACGTGCCGAGCAACAAAGACGTCACCTCACTGGACTGGAATGTGAGAGACGCAGCACAAGCTGAACATAGCTTTCTCTCCTCTCTCTGGAAGAGGAAACGTGGTTAGAGAGAAGAACCTTCACACGACTACCCCCAACCCCTACCCCCCCCCCCCCCCCCCTTTTTACTTTACACTGTGTAGTGTGTTTATTTAATCAGCCGGGACGTTAACAGAGGCAGAGTGTGTGTTGGATGAATGAAAGAGATAAAAATTAAGTAGATTTGCAGTGATCCATTTGTTGGAAACTTTACATGTGTCTCGCTCGCTTGCTTTTTTTTTTTCACACTCCACCTCACTATTATTTTAGAGTCAGACCTTATGTCAGATTTGCTTTATTAACTGTCTGTCTTTAAATCTCTCTCTCTCTTTCTTTCTCCTTTCCTACTTTATTCATATATCTCTATCTCTCTTTTCACATGGTCTCTCTCTCTCTCTCTCTCTCTCTCCAGAGTGAAGGTACACTGCTAGCTACCGGCTCCTATGATGGCTTTGCCAGAATATGGACTAAAGATGGTATGTCTCCGTTTATCTACCCCATAACGAGACTTATTATTTATTTATTTTTAGTCTTTTTCCAAAACCATACCTTTTAGAAGGTAACGTAACATTAGACCTTCATTTTTTTTACGCATCATAGTGACTGACTTACCACTTTTTTTTTATTTTATTATTAATAAAAATAAGTAATAATCCTCGTACATGCCCCTTAGGTAACCTCGCCAGTACTTTAGGCCAGCACAAGGGACCCATATTCGCCCTCAAGTGGAACAAGAAGGGCAACTTTATCCTCAGCGCCGGCGTCGATAAGGTACAGTAACACCGTTGGCTCCGTGTGCTGAGCAGAAATGATCGGATGTGTGATGCTCGATGTACTTTAAACGAACACTGCTGTCTTCCTTTCAGACCACAATTATTTGGGACGCGCACACAGGAGAGGCCAAGCAGCAGTTCCCATTCCATTCAGGTAAGTCGCGCCATGGACTGTCAAAAATAACGTCATCAAGGCCACATGCACAGTGTAACGCACAGATAGGGGTGGGCGATATAACCAAAATCTTCTATCTCGCAATTTTCTACCTCGATAACGATATATATCACAATATAGCGATTTGTATCTGAAAATGCGTAAATAAAAATTAAAACACAAAGAAACTGTTTTACATAATGTAATTTTATTTAAACTGGGAATTGCTGAGATTTGCCGCATTTTTTTTTTTACTTTGGCCATATTCGTTTGGATGTGTAACAGACCTAATTTGATTGTTATATTGTGCTAATGTTAGATG
>JAQMYK010000001.1:35417504-35432468 GCA_030014345.1 Clarias buthupogon
ATTGTACCTGTACATAGAAAAAGGTTTATACGGTAAACAGCGTGTGTGATCAAGAAGACTCATTTGAGTACTGATTCGGAACAAGTCAAATATGTGTTAAACATCTCTGGGGGCTGAGCCCCCCTTAACTGAAAATCCTAGAAACGCCCCTGATCATAATGCTATTAAATATCTCCACTTTCTCTGGAAATAGAGGATCAGCACATCGCATCTTCACCTCATCAAACCACTTCACTTTTGGATTCAGAAGTTCACCTCTCTCTACCATGTCGATGTATCTTTTTTTACATGTGGCCAGAGCAGCAATCCTCTTTCTGACACATTCACATTTTCAATCCACCGACGCTGGCAAAACTTGAGCACATCCACAGATATTTTTGAAAAACAAATTTCCATGACTTTTCCAAAACTTTCTGAGTTTATTCATTTTCCAAAACTTTTCCAGGCCTGGAAATTGCCATTTTAAAATCCCATGACTTTTCCAGGTTTTTCATGACCGTACGAACCCTGAATAACACTCATAAAAATGTGATTAAAATTTTTCTACCACACACACATCACTTTTTGTGAAACATTGCTTTTTGTCTTTTTATGAAAAACTAAATACTGGGGGGGGGGGGGGATAATAAAAAAAAAAGTAATAAATACTCTCTAGTACCATTTAAATAATTTCAAATACAAAAAAATAACTAAACCATTATTTTTGCCTGCTGTTAAATAATGCAGAACATTTCAACTTTTTTTCCTAAAACAGCTTCAAAAGAATCACACACTCTAACACAGCCCCTTTAAAATCACATCTAATCCTCGAATTAGATCAGCTTCCATGGATTAGAAGTGTGTGTGAGAGAGACATCTCTTACACCTGGGATTTGTCACAGCATGGGACCGCTGAAGAAGTGCATCCAGTGTTAGACTGACCGCGAGAAGGTCGCCACTTTTCTGGCGTAAGGGTTTAGCAGGTTTTGGAGAAACACGTCCTTGGGCTGACGAGCTCATCGTAAAGTCCACAACGGGACCCGTTCAAATGTAACAGAGTTGCCAGATGTTCGATAATTATCATTTTTGTAGGACAGCTTGGATATTCATATAATAAATGAGGATTAATTGTTAAAAAACTCCAAATGTAAGTTTGTCAGATTTTTTTTTTGACATCATAGTTCAACAAATTTGGAGACGGTCTGGTTGCTCAATTTATACAGGCTGGGCCATAAGTTTCCAAACATAGGAAAGGCAAATTTATCCAAAATGAATTATATTTATGTATATAAAAATTTGGGGACACGAAGACCATGGCCTATCAGGAAAAAAATAAGACATCATTTGAAGGGCCGCATCACCAACACAGATGTTCTAATGCATGTTCATTAACAGTGGGTGAAAAACAATGGAAACATGTAGATCATGTTATATTAATAAATCAAATTACTTCCTATGTATGGAAACCTATGGCTAGTAAAGTCTGCTAGATGCATCTCTGAAGCTTGTGACTGAATCATTATATTGGAGAATTTTGTGCTCGAATTCACAAATCAAGATTTAGGAAAACCTTTTTTACATTTAACAATGAACACGTGTTTTATATTAATACAAAATATGAAAATGCAGACAATCTTTGTGAGAGAAAGGAGTTTTGATGGGACCTAAGGATCTCATGTCCATGTTATGATTATTTGTTAAATGAGGAATTAAACACTTCGAGTAAATAAATAAGTGCATAAAAAAAAGGGCAGCTTGCACTTGGCGCTCCAGCTTGTGGACTCTGATCAGCTCAAAGGCAAAATATACTGAAAGATCATCACCATCCTCTTTATTGTCAAATGAGCCAAACACGACATGAAACATTTAAATCTTTAAAGTGTTAAGACCCACTTTTGAAGAGGACTTCACACAAAGTACTAGATAATATACAATTAAATTAATACATTCAAAAAGGAGAATAAAAATAAAAGGAGGGAAAAAAACAAGAGTAAAAAGTGCCTTTGCGTTTACTGACTGGGAGGAGTGAGATAGAGGGAGAGAGAGAGAGAACAAAGTTAAACTGCACACATGTGTTAGCATAACGTAATTGGCAGACTTGATGCAGCACTTGTATCTTTTAGTCCACAAGTAAATCACTAAACGATGAAGAACGTCTAACACGGATATCTTGAACATACTAGGGAGAAAATACCTGATAAAGAACACGTTTAAAGAACCCATTTTATTATTTTTCTTCTGTAAACGCCACTAACCGGGTTGACACCGGTACGACGCCCACAGCTGTCCGCACGAGAAAGTCACACGTCACGTATCGAATTCGCACGTCTGATCCGCAGCCAGCATTGAGGAGAAACAGGCTTTTTTTTAATATATATTTTTTAAATCTTCCGATAAAACAAGCGCAAAATAAATGCAAGTGATTATTCTGTAGCTATCCCTGCATTTAAAAAACAAACAAAACAAATCTCCGGCGGTCTAAATCAGATCGGCCACGTTCATGGGCATCTCCTCCACGGTGGTGTTGTAGAACGTCTCGATGTCTCGAAGGATCCGTTTGTCCTCTTCTGTGACGAAGTTGATGGCGACGCCTTTCCTGCCAAAACGACCTCCACGGCCAATTCTGGGAAAAGGAGCGCATTTTTTAAAATTTGCATTTTATTGTTTCATTTCAAACAGACCATCATGCTGTGTGCGAGAGAGAATGCTCCTTACCGATGGATGTAGTTCTCTCGGTTCGTCGGAAGGTCGTAGTTAATAACCAGGGAAACTTGTTGCACGTCAATACCACGAGCCTGGGAGACAGGGGGCTGCATTAATCTACACAGATCCACAGACAAGAACTTGTACAGGAAGCGGCTCATCATCAGGACTCACCAACAAATCTGTAGTGATCAGGACTCGGCTAGAGCCGGACCTGAACTCTCGCATGATGATATCACGCTCTTTCTGATCCATGTCTCCATGCTGTAAGAGAAATATGCGCGCTGTTGAGTTATTTATTTAGGATCATTCACATCTGACTAAACACCACACTTGGTGCAGGGAGATCACTCTCGGGGCGCACGATCAAGTCACGGCTTCAAAAATGGAACAAACTAAATGTAATATTAAACACCAACATGGGCGTGATGTAACCTTGAAGGTTAAAGATTTTGAGTCGTCTCATTTTATAGCATGATGTTAAAACATCCACAGCTCTACTGCCTTCAGTAATGTTTTAAACGATCCCTTTGATCTGTGTTCTGATTTGTCTCAAGCAGTTATATTCCTTCTTGAAGTATTTAAATAAAGGCAACATTTTTCTCCCCTGAAAAAGTGAGATATTTAAATACATTACGGATTCAATCAACTTTATTTTAACATGAATCGATTAACAAAAACTGACCCACAGATTTAAAATAAATGAACCGCTTAATTGATTTCTTTACATTACACATGCTTACACTGATCCATCGAATGCTGTGCACCACATCACATAATGGCACAGTATTAGTACAGGTAGTCCCCAACTTACAAACCAATTCAGCATGTTCTTAAGTCGGATTTATTCCCAAGTCCCAAAGTTATACGCCTCAGACATTAATATACAATGTAAAGTACTCCAATCCACTAGACTAAATGTCTCCTTTCCTCACACTGCCATCATGTGGCCAAAAGCTGTAACCACACCTGAGGAAAAGAATCTCAGTGTCCTCTCTGCGCATTTAACTTGCAAACGGAATCACGGGCGCCATTTTGACTCAAAGCTGTTTTTCCATTGTGAATTCTGTTTTGTTAAAGATTATGAAAAATCAGGATTATTCACCATTACAGGACCGACATTTCATCATCGTGGTCCTGGACTGATTCATTGAAACAGGTGAGGCCGACTCATTTCTCCTTCACCCCCGGACTCACAATATACCCGGACTTTAGACATTCACTTGTCCACTGAAAATATTGTATACAATTGTAAATATTGGTATCTGGTGCAGTGCAGTGTCTATTTCTTGGACACACAGGCAAGATACTTTCACGAATTTTTCTCATCTACTCACGTTTGTAGAATCGTGGTTCGTTAGGTCTGCAGAAAGTAACAACTTGAATGTCGGGGACTACCTGCACTGCGATGTTTGACGTTTTCAGTTTAGATGTCCAGCACTGAGGAAAACGTGGATGCTCAATGCTAGTTTTGTTTGTTTTATAGCACGGCAGCTACATCAAGTATATTCAAGTATATACTGTATATTCAACCTTTCTGAAAACCTGAACTGTAGAGGGAAAGTTTAACAATTTGTACGAGTATGAGGTTCAGATCGAGTAACCTCAAGGTTTTAAGCATACGCCAAGACACTCAAAGGATTGAATAACGGAATAAATTTTTGGCCATGTACTGAAGCCTGATCCTTCCACCGGATTAATTTTTTACAGAGAACACTCGAAACGAAAAAGCCGTTTTGCTCTTCAAGCCGTTATTGCTGTGCGACCCCAAGTTACCTCCTGCAAACTGAGCCAGTTGGTCAAGGGTATGATCAGTAAAGTAAGAAAAATCTCTCCAGTGTAGTCAGTCCCGAAAGATGGTATGCCATCATTTCATACCCGACCCAACAAGCCAATTCTGACATAAAAAACCCCCCAAAAAAGTCAGTTTCTCGTACCAGTGCGGACACTGTAAAGTCTCTGGCGTGCATTTTCTCAGTCAGCCAGTCCACCTTTCTTCTTGTGTTCAGGAAAATGACGGCCTGGGTGATCGTCAGAGTCTCGTACAGATCGCAGAGCGTGTCCAATTTCCATTCCTAAGACGCAAAGGAAGAGACTTTTTAGCGCCAACCCACGACAAAGCAAAACACAGCAAACCGTCTGAATACTGAAGTGTAGCGCAGAATCTTGAGACGCAGGACACGGGACATTAAGAAAGAGGTCCCTCCTGGACTCGTTTCCGATGCTGCGTTTTTTTTTTTTTTGTTGCTCTTCCTTCTTTGAGACGTACCATACTAGCATGATCGGCAGGGTTAAACCAAAAGGCTCAGACCTGCCGATTTTGGCATGGCGCTTTTGATAAAGAAGGTGTTTGTGTTTCTCGGGCAAATCAGAGTGGTTATTTGTTTGCGTGCGTGTTTAAAAACCACCTCTCTTTCTACGTTGATGTAGAACTGCTTGATACCCTCCAGGGTAAGCTCCTCTTTCTTCACCAGGATGCGCACGGGCTCGCGCATGAACTTCGTGGTCACGTCCAGGACCTCTGCGGGCATGGTGGCCGAAAGGAGCACCACCTGAAAGCAGACACAGCGGAGACGTAAAGGTTACTTCACGCCCAGAGAGCGTCTGCTGATCACAAAAATATCAAGATCCGTCACCGACTGCGACGTCACCACAAACTGTTTTAGTGATCTAAACAGGACTAAAACATTTGTAAAAAATAATAAGGCCAAGATCTACAAACTACCTGCGACCACTTTCTACTTGCTTTTCCAAGTTTATTCAAGTAGAAACGGGTTAACTGTTGCACTGAGCCTTGAAACAAAGGCCACCGGACATTAAGAAAGAGGTCCGGCCAAGTTTCATTTCCGGCGCAGGGCACGTTCGTCTCCTTCCATGCTTTCACTCTGCTGGCATTATTACATAAACCAGGAGACCTGGATTCTGTAATTTAAGCACAGTTCTTTTGGATGGAAGGAAGGGGGGGGAAAAAAAAAGGTTCTTGCTTAAGAACTGAATCAGATCCAGCCCCCTGGATTTCTGGTTCTGCTATAGACCACCACCCTGACTCACCTGAATGTTCGTGCTCAGCTTCTGAAAGATCTCATAGATCTGATCCTTGAAACCACGACTCAGCATTTCATCAGCTTCATCCAAAACGAACATCTTGATCCATTTAGGAGCTACGGAGGTGGGACAGAGGGGAGGAAAAGGAAAAAAAAAATTTTTTTTAACAAGGTTTACAGAATCATCCATACAGGTCACACTATGCCACAGTGGAAAGAGCTGTGATCAGTAAAGTTAAAAAAGCATCTCCATGATGTGTCAGTCCCGAAAGATGGTATGCCATCATTTCACACTCGATCCAATAAAAGAGAATAAATAAATAAATAAACGACTTGAGCTTACAGAGAAACCTCCTGTTCAGCATGTCGAACACGCGCCCCGGGGTTCCCACGACGATGTGCGGCGCCTCCGCTTGCAGTTTCTGCATCTCGTTGCGCACATTGGTACCCCCGATACAGGCGTGGCACGAAGCGCCCATGTAGTCGCCCAAGGCCAGGATGACCTTCTGAATCTGTGCAGACATAAGAAACAACAGTAGTCAGACTTATGAATTTATTATTTTTTTAAAAAGCCTTGAGCTGAAGCAACAATCAAGCATTTAGGGTCCGCCCACTGAACACAACCATGCTTTCAGACTGGACAAAATTTCTTAAAACCTCACTAACGCATCACTCCGCATCCTGCGGTATACATTCTGATGTTCGTTATTAAACCCAATTAGAAAAATCAAGAAAAACTTTTTTTCAACAGACAAGTTTTTTTTTCATTAATTGTTTTACAGTAGGACAAACAAGCAAAAAAATAAATTTCTAAAAATACATACACAATATTAAAACAGAAGAAATACACCATCATGAAAACACATTTGATTTAACAAAATGGAGAATCCTTTCATTTATGCACATCTGATTAACTTTATTTGCTAAAGATCAATTTAGTTGTTGCAGTTCTTGTGGTAAAACGTGTTCCATCGATACGCGCCCCAAAACAGTATTATGTATTTATATATACACTTTTTTTTTTGTATTTGAGGTGGTAAAATGCTGCTGCTCCTCTATAATCCAGCAGGTGGTGCTCTCTAAACTACTCACATAGCACCTTCAGAAAATAGAATTTTTTTTATAATGCAGGTTTTCTTTAAAAAAAAATTAAGAAAACCTGCATTAATATTTAAACGCATGAAAACCGGACTTCCTGCTCAACATTAAATACAAAATGCATTAATTCTCAAGACTCCACAGTTTTACAAAGCAGGAAGAAGAGCAAAATTGTACCTTGGATCGAGCCCCAAATATGCCGCCTTGGTCTGAGACACACTTAAGTTTATCATGACCTCAGGTACAGCATACCTGCTGAGCGAGCTCACGGGTCGGTGCCAGGACCAGAGCCTGGGTCTCTTTCTGCTCAATCTCCAACTGCTGCAGGATGGAGATGGCAAACGTGGCTGTTTTGCCAGTGCCTGATTGGGCTTGAGCAATGACATCGTATCCTGAACGGGACAAAACAAACAGGATTCACATACATCATCCGCTCCGAACTACTCGTTTAAAGTCGTTAGAAAGTCTGTTCTCTCCTTTCACAGCGCAGTTACCTTTAATGCAAGGAATAATTGCTCGCTGCTGAATAGCCGACGGCTTCTCAAAACCATACGCGTAGATTCCTCGAAGGAGCGTCTCCTTCAGGTTCATGTCATCGAAGTTGTCCGTGATCTCGTTCCAGTTGCTCTGCAAAGCAAATACAGATGTTCAAGACTTAACTCATGCGTTTATATATTAAATAAATCAAGCACCAATGCTGGGAAACTCTGGAAAAACTTTACATCATAAAAGTCCAAGATTTTCAATGCCAAGATTACACAATGAAGATCCTCATCATCACTACACCATTCTTGCATCATTTAAATCAGCTTCTCTCTCTCTCAACAGCACTTGCACTGAGGTTTTAATATAAAATAAAAATAAACAAATCCCACTCGACCAGGACACACTCTCCTGCAGTCTAGCAGACTAAATCTGTCTCAGGAGAGCATGCCATGCGTATTAGGTGTACTTAAGGCTCACTTGGACTACACAAAATGGCAGCTGCTCCCATTTTTGCTCTATATGGCACTTCAGCACAAACTGTGGACACAGTAAAGCACAATGTCGTGATTCAACAATCTCATACTGCGCATTAAAAAAAAAAAAAGAAATAATCAGCAAAGTTGTGATTTAAGCACCAGTCTTCTGAAGCTTCAGGTAAAAAGTTGTGAATTTCTGTAGGTCACGGCATCGGACACGACGTTGTCCGTTTAACATAGCTGCACACGAACTCGGAAACCTGACACGAGGTGTTCTGGCTTTGACGTGGACGTTTAAGTATCTAGATGTAAACAAGATACGCAAATGTGCGCGCGTGTGTAAAAATGCAGTTTGCATAGTAGCTGTATATAGATACATGCACAGAAATAGATCTGTACCGCAAGATCACCACTCTTGCCGAACAAGCAAAACTATTTCAAATTGGGCAAAAAAAAAAACTAAGAGGTAAATCTTGCTTGACTGCTAACTTGACCTATAAATGTTACATTGGTTTGCTGAGCAAGCTGTGCTGTTCTTAACACCAAAGTTTACTGAAAACAGGCTGAAGAACGTTCACCACCTGTTAAATCACATTCTTTCCACTGACTGCAGGCATATTTATTTTTACAAAAACATAGACTTGACTTAGAAAGCATTAGGGATGGGAATCACCAGTCATCTCCTGATACCTCAGCGGCGATTTGATCATTACGGTTCTGAAAGCATGACGATTTTATAAATATCCTCCGTCATAATTATTTCTAAGCAAACAATTCACTCCTACGATACGGGATGTAAAGGTGTACATAGTTCTGAGTGTACCACCTGCAGGATTACAAAGAAACAGTGACGTTATACTGCCTCAAAACTCTGACAGTGAGTGAGAGCGGCTTCTAACGCACATGTTTTCAAATGACCAGTGCTCGAGGTTTTCCGTGAGACATGTGCGTGTAATGAGTTGGTTTGAAATGTACGGTGTTTGGAGTAAACGCGTATGAGTTTTTTTTTTTTTTTTTAAATAACGCAACACCATAAAGATGCATTCCTGTTGCACCACTCTGTAAGCGTCTGCGCTCTGCACAGAATTGCTTATATCTGATGTCGATCACCGCCAATCAAACTGAAAAACCAGCCAATTCTGATTACTGGACAATCAACCGGTTCTTCTCTATTATAAATGTTAAATTAGTTTTTTTAGTCACAGAAGAATCTTGATTCATAACTGAATCCATTTCAACCCATATCTCTAGAAAGCATTACTTAAGCAAGAATTTTGGACCTGCCAAACAAGGTCGTGTTAAACAGCCTTAAGTTATACTTAAAAAAACACAATACAATACAGTCGAAGAGAAAGCAATATACTGCTGCAAATCCAAAAACTGTTTTTAGAAATTTACCTCGATGACGCCATCAGGCTCCATTCCTTCCGGCCCTCCATGGTCTCGATCTCTGGAACTACGGTTGTAAAGGACAGACACGTGATTAACTGAAGCTTTAAATATTGCACAATGCATATGCAAAACACTCAGACAGAAAAATCGGGCATTTTCTAAACCGCCACGTGGAAAACCTGAAGTGTTGCTGAACCCCAATCGCCGCTCTGCTCCCTACACATGGGCCCTACTTTATACACTACTTGAGAGCGGCGTGTGCAGCCCGCGTAGTGCACTATACATTCAAATGCGACGCCATTTAGGATCGTCGTCAGGCCCCGAGTGATAAATGACAACCGCCAGGGCTCATTTTACACCAACACGATTTATAAAAGGGCAAATTGTGTTCCCGTCATGGAAACAGATTAAGATTCAAACCGGCGGAGAAAAGATTAAGATAGTGCGAGTTGTACAGCTAAATAGAGGAGCGCTGTGGGAAAATAAACTTATTCTTGCTAGTTTCTTAGCGTTAGCTTTAACGTACAGGCCTCGGAATGAGATGCGGGCGTGACACCGTCATATATACGACCTTCGAGAACTTTCGTGACGAAACATGTATACGTATTTAGTTAGTAACAATGACCTAGAGAATTGTAGATCTCAAACAAATTAAATTCCAGCACCGGTTAGCTTAGCTACACTGAGGTACGTCGCGAGCTAGCTAGCTAAGGAACAGCGAGTAGGCCATGGCGTGGCGCGCGGCCTGAGCAACAAGCAACGTTAAAATAAAATAAAAAACACACACATACAAGCATGTTAAACACCATGACTGAGCTTTACGTAGGGGAAAAAAACCTAATCTTTAATGATAACCCGGCGCATATAAACACCCGGACACACCTGTGATAATCAGCAGAACCGCTAGACATGATCCGCTCGCGACTTCAGCATCCACTCGGAAAGGAAGAGCGCGTGAATCTCAGGCGAGTTTTATTTAACCGGAACTATTTCGTTCCGGAGCGCGCGTGCACCCGGAGTTTAATCACGTCAGGGAAAAAGAAATAAGCGAGCCGTGTGTCGGATACCGTGTTTTTTTTTTTTTTTTTTTAAGATCAAAATTTACGGCGTTATTCATTGCTGAGGAAAAGCCTAACGATTTTTTTCTTTGATAATAGATAGACAGCGCTTGTTGTTTCACCCGGAACTATATGACGAGGCGCAGGGATATTGCCGCAGTGCGGAGGCGTGATGCGGCGCTACGGGGTCTCCGCCGGTTTGGACTGATGGACATGCTGTCCAAAAAAAAACCACACTCACATATATGAAACATATGTGTTATAAAGTATAACAGTTTATTAAAACACACTTCCAGATACAAAAGATTTAAAACAATATCACCAGCAGCTTGGTGTTTTTTCTACTATTAAAAGTTGTTCACTCACATTTCTTTTCCTCTATATTTAAATTACTGTAATGTCATCATTTAAATCCTAAATATTTATTTTCTTCCTATTTCATTTATATATACAATATCTCACAAAAGTAAGTACACCCCTCACATTTCAGCAGCCACTTTATTATATGTTCTGAAGGGACGATACAATAGAAATGAAACTTGGATCTACTTTAGAGTCGTCAATGTACAGTTTGTATATCAGTACAGATTTACTGTCCTCTACCAATAACTCAACATGCAGACTTTATTGTCTAAATAACTGGCAATGAAAATGAGTACACCCTGAGTGAACATGTCAAAACTGTGTCCAAAGTGTCAGTATTCTGTGCGAGCACCGTTATTATCTATCACGGCCTCAATCCTCCTGGGCCTGGACTTCACCAGTGCTGCACATGTTGTTGCTGGGATCCTCTTTCACTCCTCCATAATGATATCACGGAGCTGCTTCCTCTTGAGGACGCCCCACAGGTGCTCAGTAGGGTTCAGGTCTGGAGACATACTCGACCACTGACAAACACATGAAAATGATGAATAGGACACGTGACTTTGCATGGTTAAAGATGTACAGCTGGTATCACTTAGGGTGTACTCACTTTTGTTGCTAGCTGTTTTGACAATAATAGCTGTATGTTGAGTTATACAGCTGATTGAGACAAGGCTCCAGACCACCTACGATCCTGCATACGCGATAAAATGGTTTATACAGTGAGTTAGTAAGCGTGCCGTCACAGTTCCATCCTCACTGAATGTAACAGTAGGCAGCGTCGTCTACTGCGAAAACGAATATGCCTGTCCGAGATCATAGCTACTGAAACCCTGAATCAGACTGCGGAATGGCGCATACGACGAGCAAATCAGAATTATACGGTGACGCAGAAATAAGGGCTGCTGAAACATTGGAGCGCTGTGAGGAGCATCAGCGAGTTGACCACGCACGATCTGCATGCGGTGGAACCTCTAGTCTATTCAATCTATATAGTAAAAGTTTAAAGTTGTCGTATCTATATATTGAAGAGTTTTGTGGAAAAATTATTTGGGGGGACATATGATGAATAATAAAACACATCAAGATCATTCACTTACTCATTCATCGTCTATACCGCTTTATCCTGTATTCAGGGTGGCGGGGGGCCTGGAGCACATCCCAGGAGACCCAGGGCACGAGGCGGGATACATCCTGGACAGGGTGCCAATCTATCGCAATTCAGTTTACATTATTTGTTTTTTATATTTAAAAACCTCACTCTTATATGTAATAATTAAAATAATAAATACAATATTTTGAACAGGATGTCGAATGTCATATCATATCACCTGTGATGATATTTAATTTTTGCTTTTATAAAAAAAATTAACAGTCTTAAAAAAAAAAAAAATTGTTTAATTGCCCTTGTGTGTTATTCATAACATTCATTTATTTTTAAAATTGACTGTTGTGAAACATTCAGTTGCATTTTATATAAGATCACATTATTAGGGCCCAAGCACTATAGATTTTGCTGGATAGCTCATACACACTTTCACGTAGGCACACGAAACTCGGTACACATTTAGAGCTTATTGAGCCGAACAACTTTCCTGGGCTCAACTCAACAGGAGGCCGGTTATTTTAGGTTGTTCACAAAAACGCACCCGATGGATTTTGATATACTCCTCCTAGGGAATTTATACGATCGCCGCCAAACCGGGCCGATCTAAAGACTGATCTAAAGACATTGAGGATGTAAAATTGCGGAGGGATTTGTGATATCGTGATAATGCCTTAAACTTACACCGAAAAATTATTAATAACTTTCTGTGTGGCCTTATATTCAGTGACATCATAGTGTGATGCTTTTTTTCCAGCTTTTTTTCCAGCATCTGCGGCCTATTGAACACATGTACACAATGTTAACACACACACACACACACACACACACACGTCTCACACACACCTGCACACACACTCATACATCACACACTCATACATCACACACATGCACACATACATACACACACATTACAAATGTTAACACTCACACACACGCACAAACACACATATATCACTCTCACACAGACGCACACCTACTGTACTCATGTATATCACACATCACTAATTTTAACACACACACACTCACATCTCTGTCTCACACACCTGCACGCAGAAACACACATACTAACAAGTCACATGTCTCACACACATCACACACATCACTAATGTTAACACACACAGACTCACACAACACACACACAAACATGCACAAACACATTTACTCGTCACACACAGACTGACACACACACACACACACACACACACACTTGCACTCAACAAATATTTAGGGCCCAAACTGACATTAGCCCTGTATAGTGTGTGATGTGTGCAGGTTGTGCGGTGCCCCCGGGGTGGCGATGGCACAGGCTGCTTGGGCCCATCATCGTTGCTTGCAACTATATTTGTTCTTGGTCTTCTTCTTTTTATCATCTAAACATTGGTATTTCACATAATATAAATTAAATCAAATCTCATTTCATAAATGCATACATTTTATGTAATATATTTTTGCACAATTTCATCCTTTTTTTGTCTATTCAAAATGGTATAAAACCGGACGGCACAATGGTTACCACTGTCGCTTCACATATCCAGGGCTGGGGACGCATGGATGTTCTCTCTGTGCTTGGTGGATTTCCTCTTTGCACTTTGACTTTCTCCAGAGTCCAAAGACATGCGCTGTTAGAATTTATAACTTGTCGACAGTGTATGATTAGGTGTAAGAGTGTGTGTGCTTGTGCCTTGTCATTGGGGTCCTGTTTAACATTAATTATATGAATGATAACTCTAATTACTACAGATATTAGTATCAGATTGTTATTGTTATTTGGACTGGAGTGGATTAGACTAACCTTTACTGTCATTGTGCAGAGAATATGTACAAAGCCAATGAAATGTAATTAGTGTCTAACCAGGAGTGAATAAGTAACTGTTTACAGTAAATAAGCATGTGGTTAATGAGGGTTTGTGTCTGTATGTACAGGGGTGAGAATCATTAATGTACAGAAGGTGAAGTAGGCAATAAGGATAGGTTTATATAGTAATACAATTTTTTAAAATAAAATATTGTGGGTCTGTATTAACTAAATTAAAGCCAGTTTTGCTATAAATTCATTTAAACATAGAAAAGGTGAACTGGTCACAATCTGAGTGGCCATGTTAAGTTGTTGAGGAGACTGTCCCAAGGTGACGAGTTGAAATTTCAAACTAACGAGGTGTTTTCAGTGACTATTACAGGTTAAATATGGGGAATTGCACCCTGATCTTGAACAAAGCATCAACTTTTCATACTGGTTTTGAGAGTCTACTAGCCTAAACTATTACAGTACAATTAAACCTTGGATTGAAAACATAATTTGTTTCGAAACCATGCTTGTACTTTATATCAAAAACACTTGTATATATATCAAAGTGAATTTCCGCATAAGAAATAATGGAAACTCACACGATTCGTTCCACAATCCAAAAATATTAATATAAAAATAATTAAAATAAAAATATAAAGTAACAATAAACCTAATTAACTTGCACTTTACCTTTGAAAAGAATTGTAGCTATAGTGATTGAGTGATAGTGATCCCTAATCGGACTGCAGAGGTTCCTACATGAATGGATAAACATAGTTTGTGTGGAATTCAATTGCACACAAGTTCGCGAAATGAAGGTGCGCGGTCACGTTTATTAAGTAGATTTCAATTGCACACTCATAAACGTGTATTAAAAAATGTACAGCGCCATCTGTTGAATTTTGAAATTAACTAATAATTTTTTTTCAAGATAATAAAAAAAAAAAATTATATAAGGCCGTTTTTTCAAGCTCAGCCAAATATGCCTGTGAAAACCTCATTAAAATTCAGTTCATTAGGTTTTACGTCATGCGTGCACAAAAAATCAGACAAACAGACAGACAGAAATAATTTTTTTGCAAATATCATCAATGTAGAAAATATGCATACATGGCAACTTTACAGTTTTATTATATGTACAGTATAATAATATAATCATTGTTGGGTGTAACGCGTTACAAAATAACACATTAAAGTACTTGGATTACTTTTTTGATGTAACGAGTAATCTAACGCATTAGGTCCGCCATTTAAGTACTCAGTTATTTAGTTATTTTAAAAAAAATGTAATGCGTTATTCAGACAATTTACGTAATCCGTGAGCCAGACAGCAGTCATTCCCAATCCGTTAGTGTGTGTGTGTGTGTGTGTGTGTGTGAAAGTCATCCAGATAGGAGATAGGGGTATTAGTAGGTGAGATAGGGGTATTAGTAGGTGAGATAGGGGTATTAGTAGGTGTGATAGGGGTATT
>JAQMYK010000001.1:35578736-35591055 GCA_030014345.1 Clarias buthupogon
TCTCCTGAGGCACCAGTGAACCGAGCTCTGCCAAACACATTGCCTGATATGTTTGAAGCAGCGTGACAGAATTGAGCACACGAGCAGTGCCTGCTTGAGCGCGATAAATCTTCTCCAGCTGGGCAGAGGATAATCTACAGTGTTTGGACGGAAGGGCAGTAGGACCAGACACTCCGTGGTTTTGCGAGGGTGCCAAATAAGCCGCCAGAGATGGCTCCATTGGCGGTGGGCTCACTAGTCCTGCTTTTTCAGCTCCGTCCAATTCCAAATACTGTCCGTAACCAGGTACTGATACGCGGGTCGACAGCGGCTTGCTCCATGACGACGTTAACTCGCCGACAAAGTCGGGAAACAGTTCTTAACAGTCGTCGGTTCAGGAGGGAGAAAAAATCCTGCGAACCTTGACGGTTTCTGAGCCGGCTGTGGGGATGGCCACTCCACCTCCAGCTTCTCGGCTGCTCGACAGTAGAGGGCGAAAAATGAAGTGTCGTCCCGAGCGGCTAGCGCAGTAGCAGCGGAGCTCTGGGCGGCCGACAAAAGTTCATGCTCGTCCTCCGACAAACCATGCATTTCTAGTCTGATGTCGAGCACGTCATCGTCCTCGAAAGCACGCTGATCAGTGCCTGGCTGCTGACCAGCACTGTAGGAGAGCTCACGGTCCTCCGACCCCTCAAAATACTCTATTTGGTCTGCCCAGCTAAGCGCGGGGACTTCTGACGAAAACTCCTCGGCAGCAGACACAGGCGAAGCTGGGGCTGCTAGTCCGGAAAGGAGGGGGTCCTGCTGAGCGACTGTATTTTTTTTCCTAGGATTCTTTCCACGAGCGTGACTCGTCTTTCTAGCGTCGAACACCTGAGCTGGCGACAAGGCGCACATGACTCAGGCTCAGCTAGTGCTCTCCTAGCATGGAGAATTCCCAAACAGACGGGGCACGCCTCCTGCTGGTCCTTCTCATGCAAGGGGAAGCCGCACTCCTGAGGACAGGGGCGAACAGCAGACTTCTTCTTTACCACACTAGCTTCCATGCTCATGTCAGTTAGCACTGTTAGCACAGCTAAACAGGGACCAAACGAACCGAGACACCGCTAGTGACTGACAGTGAACTTAAAGTCAGCGCTCCGCGGGTAGATGACTCACTGAAATGAGGCTGTTGTCGCTAACACCAACAGGAACAGTTAAGCTGATTTTAAGCTCAGTCTTGTAAAGTAAGAAAATGTAGAGTTGACTAGCAGCACCTAGAAAACTCTACGGAAAGGTGTTCACAGCGAGGTGAAGAGCGAAAGAACTGAAAGTCAACCGTGGCGACGATGGTTTATAGGTGTAGACGGGGCTACACCTACGTCACCACAGGTTTGCCTGCCTTTACGGCATGAATAAAGGTGGCTTCAGCCAGGACATGAGAGGGCGTGATATCCCATACTATATGTGTTGTACCGAGTGAATCGACTGAAAGGGAACTGAATGCTGGGCCACCAAGGCCTCAGTATGACCATACAGAGCAGATGCATTCGCTGTAGGATGGGAGTGCATGGACAAGCTGTCCAATTAAGTAAGTTATGTTTCCTTTAGCCATAGAATTAACATGTATGGGAGCATTGTGTCTTGTGTGAAACAGTAAACATGTGTATTGGAGCATTGTATCTTGTTAGAAACAGAACTGGAAGTATTGTGTTGGTGAGAACAGGATGTTGAAGAAGTGTCATGTTAAATGTATATACGCGTGCATCTTAGAAGAGACGAGAGCTTTTTCCTTTGTAGAGAAACTGCTCGGCTGTATTCTGAAAAGATTAAAGTCTATTGGCCTCTACACCCCTGGTCTCCAAAGTGCTCTTTGCATCTTTGGTTAATTGTCCCTGAACTATAGCTACAACATAGTCCAACCTAGAGGTGATCAAAGCAGTCAGGGTCCAGAAGTGGGAATGCAGTAATATTGGGCTCAGAGTTTTAACAAGGGTCTAAGGTTTAATTAATCATTTTTTATCCGAATTTAAAATGAGCATGACGGTCTCTGATTGCTGATTGTGGTCTCTAATTGTTGTTGTTGTTGTTTTTTTCAGGTAAATGGAATCTGGTAAGTACATAAGCTTCAATTTCTTACTATGGCTTAAAATTAAATACTACAGTAGCATTGTCTATGGAACAGTGCTAACACTGATGCTTAATCATAATTCAGATACATTAACTGTCTATGTGTGATTGTTCTAGGAGTGATGTGTATCGACGTCTGCAGCGCTCCTGCTCATAGACAGAAATCTTCCTTCTCAAAATAAAAGTGTGCTTTTTACCCAAAAATAAAAGCTTTGTGTTTGTTTATCATTAGACAGAGAGAAAGACAGACAGGCAGACGGGGTTCTTGCTCCATAACAGACAGAGTTGTCATTTATGTTATGCACATCGCTGTTGAAGTGGAAAGAGAACTCCGCCATTCTGATTGCAGAAAGACACTGGACACACCCATCAGCCAGGATCCGCTTTGTTTCTCCATCATCGAGCCAGCTGTGTGTTATGCATGAGGAGTGATGAGTGATTAAAACTCATCCTTTAGGGCCTGCAACTTTAATAGGTTTTAGTGTCAATAAAAAGGGATGAAGTCTCTGGATCATAAATCAGATCAAGTTTTGAAAAATAATTCCAGTCACAGTTTTCATTGGAGGGATTACAAGTGAGTCAGCAATGGACGTAACATTAATGGCGTGATTTTGACACCGCAGACAATAAACATCATTATATAGTACAAACAATGTTACTGTGTACTAATAGAACATGTTAACGATGAACAAATAAGCATTAGCAACTGTCAGAGTGTATTTCTGGGAACCTGAAATTCACTACCTGCTCCAGTGCATCGTGGGATTGAAAAAGTGCACATCAAAAATGTAGTTCTTGAAGGGCTCACTGGATGATCTTTCTAACCAATTAGTATTAAAAATGTTGTAAAAACGAATCCTGCCATTTGTTTCCAAAGGTGAATTTAAATACCAAACATTGTAAAGTTCACCAAATCTTTGCACATGGTGAAGCATGGTGGTGGTAGCATCATTATAAGCATTACTCTTGGCTTGGTCCTTGCTCCTTTGATTAAATCACTCTTTCAGTGATCAGCCTCATCTGTCCAGTTTTTAATATAAAGTTCACTCCATGGCATGATCGAAGTTTGGAATCATTTTTACAACCGTGATTTTAGAAGGCTGCTGTTTTGGTAGCTGATTTTTCCTCTCTAACAAACTCTGAATTGTTCTGTTACTACTTACACAATTACATTTATGCACAATGCATAATGTCACTCCTGATGAAAAACTGATGTAGAGGGTTTACAGCAATGTGGATGAATACTTACAGCAGCATCATTTTTTTACATGGTTAACCTGTAAATAACTTCACATTGCCAGGGATGATCCTGAGCTCGGGTTACTCTCTGCATGAAGTTTCTCTTGTGTTTTAATAAAACTCTGACCTGGTAAATGTGATGCTATGATGAGACAAAACTGATTTGACTTCAAATGCTGTTGAATTCTTTATTTCTACTTCCTCAGCACAATTTTATACATGAACTTAATTAGTGTTCCTTTGGACCCAACAATGTACAGTAAGTGCCATATTGTTAACCCAAATCATACTGTTCAGGATTATATCATATCATGATGTTTTATGATGTAGTCACATGTAGTAAATATCAGCAGTAAATATACATGCAAGTTTTCTTATTGGAGAACAGACCAGGACAAACCCTGTTTAATCACCGCACACACACACACATTATGTTGTGTTGTTGCACATCTATTGCTTTGGGAATGTTCTTGGGCCTATTAGCCTTAATAACCTTCACATGATACGCTATGATACAGCTACCTGCAAAAACACTTTATATGATTGATATTAGTCACACCTTTTGTCTTTAAAGCTTGACAGCACCCTTGCTAAAAAAAAAAGAAGTTGTTAAAACGGACTGAAAGTGGAATGTTAATAAAAGGTCAGAGTTTGGAAGACGTTACTGAGCATGCTCAGAGGAGGCCGAGTCGAGGCCGAGCAGCGTGCTGAGGTACGAGGGTTCCCTGGGGTCCAGGATCTGATCTGACCGCACCGGGTGCACGATGTTGGCCGGCTGAGGAGTGAGTGTGTACTTTTCCAGGAACACCAGATCAGTGGACGGCTGATACACTCCCGGCTGCTGTTGCTGCTGCTGCTGCAGATCCTCTGCGCCAGCCTCCCCGGGAATCTGGACCGGCACCAGGGCGACAGGGACGCACACTTCAGCCGGTTTGGACGTTTCGGGTGCTTGGGACGAGGGCGGGATGGGAGCGCGCGTGCTGTGGACGTGGTCCACGTGGTATTTCAGCTTGTCCTTGCGTTTGAAGGCGGCGCTGCAGTGCGGGCAGCTGAAAGGGCGCACCTCAGAGTGGATGACCATGTGCTTGGTCAGAGTTTTCTTGATGCGGAAGGTTTGGTTGCAGATCAAGCAGCGGTGAGGCTTCTCTCCTGGATAAATACAAACACGCTTGATCAGAAAGACATTTATCATGAAATCACGGCATTTGATTACAAGAGGCAGGATTAGGGGTAGGGTTGTGTGTGTGTGTGTCTCCTCACAAATCAATCCCACTAACTAGAGTTCATTGTATGTTCCTGTCAGAGGCGTGGCTTCTGTGTTACCTGAATGTGTCCTGAAGTGCGTCATAAGGTTGGTTTTTCCTCTGAACTCTTTCTTGCACACCTCACACTGGTGCACTACAGCCTTGTACCTGCAGGTTCAGAGAGATTCTCTATGAAGACTGATAATAACAACACAGCGTAACAGGAATTATTATAATTATAATTTATGAGTTCATATTTATGAGTGTGCTAATTTACTTTCTCCACACTTTATCTCCCAAGTGAATACTCTTATAGTGGACGTTCAGGTGGTCGGCACGTCTAAAGCATTTCCCGCACTCTTCACACTGGTGGGCTCTCTCGCCTGCGGAAGAGACGAGCGTTATGTTTCAGTGGTTTCATGCTCAACTTGTTTGCTTGCAGCTGAGTGATTAATCTCAGACTACTCAGACTAAGTGGCTTGCAATTCCACTGTTCTACCAAAGGGGGCAGTGTAGTATGTACATGCTGTAGTTTTTTACAATAATTGTAAAAACACAATAACTTTGTTTAAAATATTAAATTGTAAGTAGCCAATAGCAACCTTAACGTATTATCACTTCTCACTTCCTTATATATTCTACATGTTTACTATTACATTAAATTTCATTAAATCAATAAATGTACTACAGCTACTTTTATGAAGAGGAGCCACCTAGTGGTCGTTGCTATTATTGTTGCTATTAATTCAGAAAATAAAAGGCTCTCTTTCTCTCTCTCTCTCTCTCTCTCACTCACTCACTCACACGTACACCCACTTAAAATAAAATGTTTTACGTTACCGGTGTGCGTTTTCTTGTGTTTCTTTAAATGATCGTGCCGAATGAAAGCTTTTCCACATTCTTCGCACTCGTAGCGTTTGTCGTCATGATGCACACGAAGATGGAGCCTGGAGACACGGCAGAGGATTTACATCTCACAAACAAAAGGCTCTGGTTCACTAAAATCCTAAATCATGTTCGGAAAAAAATCACATGTGCATGTGGAATAGCGTGCAAAAAGACCACAAAGTGTTCGTGTGTGTGTGTGTGTGTGTGTGTGTGTGTGTAAAGAGTGACCTACAAAAATGGCTAAATGCCGCGACATTCAAAGTAGACTTCGAAAACAGTATGAAAATTTTTTTGCATATGTTACTTGTTCTTTCTTTTCTTTTCTTCTAAGACGTGGTGAGTTGAGATCTGCTCTCTGTGTGTAGCAAAGTCTTTATCTTTTCTACTATATAAGCTAATGTACTATGAAATAAAACTAGAAAAAAAAAAAAAAAACTCACCAATAGACAGGCGACGAGTTTAACAATGACACACGTGTAATTCAAAGTGTTATCCGTGCTGCTGTGTTACTGGTCAGGATTTCATCTAATAACAAGCCACGTTCTTGGACTGATAATATTGCCTAATTTGTGTTTTTCTTTGAGTCTACTTTGATTTAGAAATGTCAGCTTTAAATAAACTCAGGGCACTTGCAGCATTCAGCCACAAGATGTCAGTAATGCACACAGACGTGTCTCCGAGACCTTCTCCGCACCTGTAGGAGCTGCCGTGACGGAAACTTTGCCCACAGATGCTGCACAGGTGTGGTTTCTCCCCGCTGTGGATCCTCAAGTGCTCTCGCAACGTCGTCCTAGAACAAAAAAAAAAAAAAGGGAAAAATAGGGATCATAAGGCTGCGATGATCAAACCCAAGCTCACAAGTTGGCTACTGCCTCGGTTAGTGATGAGTTAAAGCAAAATCATGCTTTTTTTCTTTTTCTTTAAAGAAGCAAAATAAACACAAACATTTGTGAAAATTGTAAATCAAATGCAAATCCTTTTAAACTGAAAGTGGCGCTCAGAGATGCCGTAGGTCAAATCGGTATCTCAAGACACACACCTACAGTAAGTCTACACCTGTCTGAGTGGCCGAGCGCCAAATCCTTCGACTTCTCGATGTCCTGTTTTAGATTTTGTACTTCATACGAAATTTGCTGTTTTTGTGTTCCTAATTATTTGGGTTTTTTGAGTTGGCATAGAAAAATATATGATATATACTGTATGATATTATCCTACTATAAATTGAAATAAACCCAAGAATATTACAGACACGTTGCTTCGATAATCGATAATCAAAGGCGAAATAAAACCGATTTTATAGAAGAATAGAAGAAACACTCCATGCTGTACCATTAAACAAAAATAAACATGAGACGGAGTTACTGTGTGCTTTCCTGGCATGCTTCATTTCTTTTATACCACAATAGGTTAGCTGAAACTATTTAAATTCTATTTATTAAAAAATTATGTTAAATTTTAGTTACTGTTCTCGCTCATAAGTCCTGGCTCACAGTCTCCGCCCCTAATTCATCCCCAAGGTGTTCTATCAGGTTGAAGTCAGGACTCGTCAAGTTCCTCCACACCAAACTCGCTCATCCATGACTTTATGGACCTTGCTTTGTGTGCTGGTGCGCAGTCATGTTGGAACAGTAAGGGACAGTCCCAAACTGTTCCCACAAAGTTGGGAACATGAAATTGTCCTAAATGTCCCTTTCACTGGAACTATGTGGCCGAGCTCAACTCCCGAAAAACAACCCCACGCCATAATCCCTCCTCCACCAAACTTTACACTTGGCACCATGTAGGCAGAGAAGTACCGTTCCCCTGGCAACCGCCAAATCCAGATTTGTCCATCGGATTGCCAGACAGAGAAGCCTGATTTGTCAGTCCAGAGAACACACATCTCTGCTGCTCTAGAGGCCAGTGACGGCATGCTTCAAACCACTGTATCCAACGCTTTGCATTGCTCTTGGTGATGTAAGGCTTGCAGCTGCTCGGCCATGGGAACCCACTCCATGAAGCTCTCAATGCACTTGAGTTCCTGAGCTAGTCTTAAGGCCACATGAAGTTTGGAGCTATCGACTCTGCAGAAAGTTCTATGCGTCTCAGCAACCGCTCTGTGATTTTCTGTGGCCTACCACTTCATGGTTGAGTTGCTGTCGTTCCCAATCGCTTCCAATACCACAAACAGCTGACTGTGGGATATTTATGGCTTTAAAAGAAAATTAAGGGAAGACTTAGCCCCGCTTTGACCTAAACAAATACACACACATACTGTACATCCCACCGGCGTTCGAGTCAAACCAGGACTAATTGTTCCGTTAAAGTTTTTGAGCAGCAAAAAAATATATCCTACAATGTAAATGAGAACAGGAACTAACCAGAAGTAACATTTCCACTACATAGTCTCTTGATGTTAAATTAAATAAATAAATAAATAAATAAACAAACAAACAAACAAACGCATGCCATAAAGTTTAAGGCGAGTGAGACGTTACTATAGAAATGACAACATTACTAGAATTAGCGCGTTAATACAGGGTGGGGCATGGAGAAATATTTGTCATATTATCGTGATTAGAATGATGATAAAACCTTAAGACGACATGAAACTGAGCTACCGCGTAACCCTTCGCTCACCTCTCTCGGACCGACTTGCCACACAGTTTGCACGTCCACTTCCTCTTCCCTTCGTGCGTGCACTCGATGTGCCGCTTTCTGTTGCCGGTGTCGTTAAACTGCCGCCCACAGATGTCACATGGGAAAGGTCCTGTCAGGACACGAAACACGGAAAACGTCAAGACCGTAGGAAGGTTTTTTTTTACCACAGAAAGAAAGACGGACAGGAAGTGCTGCCACCTAAGTGGTACTTTTCTTGGTGTTTGAGTCGGGCAAAGCGGGACTTGAAGTAGTCGTCGCAGTAGGCGCATTTAAACGGCCGGTGCTGAGAGTGCAGGATCATGTGCTCCTCCAGGTGGGGGCGCCGCGTGAACGACTTGTGGCAGGTCTAAATGTGGAACAACAGCGTTTGTTATTACATCGTAATGAGCCAGGTGAATGTTTATATTTCTGAAAAACTCACATCACACTTCCAGCCTTCGCTCTTCCTCTTCCTCATATTCTGAAACTCCGCCATGTGATCGGGGTGGAACCTGAGGCAAAGAGTGTATACACACACACACACACACACACACACATACACATTTAACCTGGTTGAATGAAAACAGAAATGTGTGACTCTTGCAAACCTGTACTTATTTGCTTGACTCGATTCGTATGGAAGGTCACAAACGTCAGGTAATGTTCAGAAAAGGGTTCGAGTTCGGGGGCGGAGTTAACGCTAGTACATTTTCCTGCTAGCACATATCAGGTTTAAAAGATCAGGGTTTTTCATTGAGATTAAAAGGTCAGAGTTCTTGGTCAAAACATATTCACACTGATGTGGGTTTTCCGTGAAACACTGCACGAGTTATCGGAGTGCGTGTAAGGTTAGTGGTGTGTGTGTGTGTCTGTTCGCAGTGCATCGTATCAAAAGCACTACGCTCGCTCTCACGCTCACCGCTTGACGTGTTTGCTCAGCGTCTTTCTGCTGGCGTAGGGCTTGTTGCAGAACGGACACTTGTGGTCTTTTCTCTGCACCGGGGCGTCGGCGGTGTGTTTCTTCTTGTGCACCGTGAGGTTGGATTTGGTGGAGTAGCGCTGCAGGCAGACATCGCACTGAAACGGCTTTTCCCTCGTGTGCACCCGCGTGTGACTCTCGTATTTCCCTGTAATGAGAAGGTAACAGGGCAGCTCATACAGCCTGAACACATTTACACCTAAACAGCACAAGACAAGCAACAAAAACTAATCTCCATCGGGTTTAAACTCATGATTTATGCAAATATATGAAACGCGTTGTAAAAAAAATTATTCAGAAACATGCAACTACATGAATGTTTCATAATATACTGTAGAAGGCGGGGACATGCAAATATGTGCAAAGTGTATTTAAAAAAGAGGCGGAGACGAGCAAATAAGTAGAATGCTATGTCACAATTAAAACAGAGACTAATAAAGGAGGCGGAGCTATGCGCAAATGTGATAAGTGATGACTTATATATGAAGAAAAGCCAAAGACGATGCAAATATGTGATAAGGAATCATAACGGAAGCAGAGACATGCGAGATGTTATGTAACGAAGGAGGAGGCGGAGACATGCAAATATATATAAGCAACAAAGCAACTACTGTACATGAAAAGTGCATCGTAATAGGAGGCGGAGCTTATCACAAATATGTGATACAGAAAGTGATGTAAGAAATAGGCTGACGACATTCTAATGTATTAAAAACTTCTCTTTAAGGGAGGCGGAGACTTGAAGATATATTACAAAAAGTGTACTGGAAAAGTCCAGAAGCATTATCTTACACGGACCAGAAGGTGGCGGTAATGCAACACAGTGGATGCCAACCGCTGGTAAACACCGAAAGGACTGGACAAGACAAGGAGACATGCAAATATACGAAAACTTATGTAACAAAAGGGGCGGTGACATTTCAATATATGCAAAGTTGCATAACAAAGGGACGAATAACAAATAACAGACAGGGATATGCAAATTTATGAAAAGTTGTGTAAGTGGAGACATGTAAATATGTGAAAATGTATCATAAAGAAGGCGGGGCTTATCACAAATATGTAATAAGTTATGTGTGAAATTGGCTGACATCATGCAAATATATTTTTAAAAAGTCACATTAAGGGAGGTGGAAATATTTAAAAAGTGAATTGTAAAAGACAAGGAGACAGGCACATATCTAAAAAAAAAAAAAACCTAAATAACAATGGCGGAGACATGCAAATATATGCAAAGGGAGCAGGGATTTGCAAATATACAAAAAAAGATGTACATAGAAGGCGGGGACATGCAAATATCTAATCACTGTATTACAAATGTCACCAGGAGAAACTAATGCCATCTTAATAGAGCTTATGGTCTATTCGGAATGCTTTATTCCACGACATGTGTGGAAACCTAGCCAAATTATACTTCTAAAGTAACATAAATCATCCAAAACTGTGTCTGAATTTAAAATAAGACTTATCTCTTTAAACTAAAAAATGATACTAATGGTTCTGAAAAAGTATCTTTGATCAGCACAGATGAGTAAAATTCAGCATATTTTGAAACCTTCTTTGGTTATTCAGTGTTATACACCCGTAATAAAACTCTCACCTGTACGGTCAAATGTCTTGTTACATTTTGGACATTTTAGCGTCTTTTTGTTGCCACTTTGGATGATCAGAGGAGCAAGGCCCTCTGGGTAAACATGGCCACCGGTGCCCTGAGCCACTGATGCATCATGGTCCTTGCTCACATGACTAGAGCTTGACTCCACCTCCAACTCCGTCCTCACACTTGACTCCACCTCCAGAACGGTTTCTGTTTCTTTCCCTTCACTTTCTTTGCTTTGTTCTTGCAGGTTCTCTTCATCATCAGCAACGTCATTATCGTCATCATCGTCATCATCGTCATCATCATCATCTTGATCATCCTCTTCGACAGAGTCGGCTCCTTCGTCCTCATGTGCGTCATTTTGCCTTGTGTTCTCCTTTCCGATGCAAGTCTTGTTCTCCAGGCTTTCAGACTTGCTCAGCGTCCTCCTCCTCTGACGCATTGACGTGCGTTTGCCGCTCGAGGAAGCAGCGGTTTCAGGGACCACGGCTTGGCTGTGCATCTTGGCCATGTGGTTCTCCAACGACTTTTTATAGCAAAATGTCCGGCTGCAAAGCAAACACTGAGTCTCTAGAGGTGTTTGAGGCTTGTTAAGCTCTGCTGAAGAAGTAAAAGAAAAAGAAGAAGAAGAACAATGAGGTTTTTTCACAGCAGGTTCCTCCTCCTCCTTCTCGCTTTGTTCTGGTGCTCGGTTTGGTGGTGCTTCGCCTGCTAGAAGATTTACCGCCTCCATCATGTCAAAGAAGCACGCGGCCTCGGATAAAGACGGGATCTGGCTCTGCTGCACCTCCATTTCTGACGTGTACAAAAACTCAAGCAAGTGTTCGAACGTGGAATTATCAACGTTATCGAGGGTCATGTTGTCTAGCTGAGGGTTTTCACTCAGTTTAGCGTGGAAGTAGCTGCTCCCGAACGCTAACACCACCTTGTGCGCTGGGAACATTTCCCCACCAACACTGATGGCTATGTCGCAAAACGAAGGCACTGCACATCGGTCCTTGTTTAAGAACTCAAGGAAGTAGCTGTCGCTTTGCGAAATTCGAAGACGCCGCTTTTCCTGTGCGGACTCATCACCGGGCGAAACTTCACTTTGGTCCATGCCAGGCGCTGAAGCATCCCCTTCTACGCCCAGCTTTTTCTTCACCACGTTGTGCTTAACTTTCTTCTTCATCTTTAGGACGTAACAGAAGAGCTCAGCATTGCAGCTGTGAATACTGATGTGAAGATATAGAAAAAATATTAGCAAATAAAGCCTGATGTTGTGTCCTGGCACAGATTTTTTTTTTTTTTTCATGCAGATTAATTCTCAAAAAAAGTTTTAATTCATTTTCTATAACAGCAGGTTATGAGTTCATCAATTCAAATATTTTGATTTACAGTCAGCTTTTCACAACGATCAAATTAATGGACTGCATCAAGCAAAGAAAACAACTGGAACTGCGTTAACAACCACTTCAACATATTAAAGTTCTGAACCCTCAGCTTTGTGAAAGAAATGTTGTCAGAAAAAAAAAAATCATGAATGAAGGTCACTTAAACACTTGGTGAAGTTGCATGGTAAAAGATCAACAGTGGAAACCAGAGCTACAGTACAGGCCAAAAGTTTGGACACACCTTCTCATCTATCTGTCAATGTGTTTTCTTTATTTTCATGAGCATTTA